>OY282640.1:102541214-102543714 GCA_958299015.1 Tetanocera ferruginea | reverse complement strand
AATATATTTATTAAGATATTTTCCGCCAATGATAATCCGCGTGACACGATATCGCACACAAAAAATCACAAGCAGAAAAAACAATTCCTTCATATACACACACCAAACACTGTTATTAAACAATGATTGCTGTGTGTTCATAAAAGAGCTGTAGGTTTTTTTGTTTATTTATTGTTTGTTTTCTTTATAATTTTAGTTATTTAATTTTAGGTTTGAGGTGTTTAATTTGAGGTTTTTAATTTTGAAGCTAATGTGTGAGGGGCTTACAAATTATTGTTTGCTAAAGAGCATCACACTGGTTCTCTTTAGCTGCCTTGGAAATCCCCCAAAAAACCTGACAGAGTTATTTAAAAGACGGGTTTCCTCCCAACTTTCCCTAAATGATTATTTTACTAACGCAAAATTAAAATAATCATTAGTTTTTCATCCAAAGCCACTCATTGCAAATGGTGACTAATGGACCAGAGGAAAATGTGGCACTCCGGTAATGTTAGTATATATGGGTTTTATCTCTGAAGGAGATATGATGACCGAGTTTGGCCCGTTTTTTAGCTTGGGTTGCAAACTCACGCCATCCCCAATCTTAAAATACTTAAATATGTAAAAATAATGTTAGTATATTACATTGGAACTTAATATTTATTTCTCCTCATGCTGAGAGACAACATTTGAATGGCAAACTAAGGACTACTTTTTATAATTTTGAATGTCATAAAGGCAAAAAAACATCAAGAAAATATTTATGAATAAAAATCGATAAATACTTCCACGATATCCTACCTTAACATTCTTAAATTATCAGACAAGGTATAAAAAAATATAAAAAAATAATAATTAATTAACCCCAGGCATTTGGTAATCAATGGCCCACCCATCAATCTCACCTCATATTGGCCATTAGAGGTTTGAGATTGCGCACCTACCTAGAGAGAACGCTAGATATTAACATCAAGTTCTTTGATATTGGTTTGGCAAGGTGCTTCTGACACTCTGCATCTCAAAAAGAAGCAAAAAAAATCTTTGTAAAATTTACAAAGTGTCAAAACCACATTGCCTAGGGGGCTAGAGACGGGTAAAATATAAAAAAGTAGCCACTGACGTCCTGTCACTGTTCGTATTGTACCTTATCAATGTTTGGTGAAAAAAATATAAATTCATTTCACCAAATATTGACTAACCAAAGATGAGACCATTAACGCGTTCTCATCTTTGATTTAAAACTACAGTTTTCTATGAAGGTATTTTTAATAATATAATAAAATACCTAAAAAGAATAAAATAATGTACTTAGACATATCGGCAAATGTTGTCAGTTATAACTTACCAACAACATTGTTCAATATGGGATACAAAATAAAATAATATACTTAGGCATATCGGCAAATGTTGTCAGTTATAACATACTAACAACATTGTTCAATATGGAATACAAAGTAAAAATAACCAACAATGAGACACACATAACTCGTGCTCATCCTTGGTCATATAAATATATAAAGAATATATTAAAAAATATATATTAATAAATTAGACCTTCATGCTCCCATCCTTGAATAAAAAATACAATTTAAAATATCAATATTTTCATATTGAATCTTACGGCACTTTAAATCCCAAATGAGACCATAAAAATCAATCAATATATATAAAAATAACCATATTGACGAATATTGCCGATTGTAACTTTTCGTTGAAAATCTTTATACCGACAATATTTTTCAATATGAAATAAACTAACCATATTATGTGGGTGGGAAAAACATGCAAAAAAAGGTGGTGAGTTATGTTTTTTTGGTAAGAATTTTTATTGGAAAAAATGAAAAAGAATTGCTGAAAAAAAATAAAAATTTAGCTGAAAACAAATGGAAAATGCTGAAAAAAAGAAGAAAAATATGCAACCCGATGAATTCAATTTTTAGTGGATAAAACGACCTAAAACCTAACCCTTGCCGTGAAGGCGCATGGGCTACCTTTAAAACGTTTTTTCGACTACCGCCAAGTAGTCTCATCAGAAGGATTTTTTCTAATAGAATCTAACAAAGCCTCTAAAAACTGAATGCATCGCATTCGAAAAAAGCTAAATCTAATCGAAATTGTCTGAGAGAAAAATTATATAAAATATAACATAACAAACTTTTTTATCTAAAAAAAACATTCACAGAACATTCAAAAATTCACACATTCATAATTCATTCACTTATTAAATTTTTACTTAAAAAAATATCTACAAAAAAACCGAATTCTTTAAAGCAAAAAAATAATGAAAAATATGTAAAAATTATAAATTCCAAAAATTTAAAAAACACAGAACTTACAAAAAAAATTTTTAAAGCACAAAATAATGAAAAATATGTAAAAATATAAATTCTAAAATTTAAAAAAACACAAAACTTACAAGAAAAAATTTCTTTTGTATGGTATTGATGTGGTGTTGTTTTATGATGTTATTTTGATTTTTTATTTTATATTTTATGTTATTACGTTTAAACGGTTAACGAAA
>OY282640.1:102322771-102531014 GCA_958299015.1 Tetanocera ferruginea | reverse complement strand
ATAAAATATAAAATATAAAATATAAAATATAAAATATAAAATATAAAATATAAAATATAAAAATATAAATATAAAATATAAAATATAAAATATAAAATATAAAATATAAAATATAAAATATAAAATATAAAATATAAAATATAAAATATAAAATATAAAATATAAAATATAAAATATAAAATATAAAATATAAAATATAAAATATAAATATAAAATATAAAATATAAAATATAAAATATAAAATATAAAATATAAAATATAAAATATAAAATATAAAATATAAAATATAAAATATAAATATAAAATATAAAATATAAAATATAAAATATAAAATATAAAATATAAAATATAAAATATAAAATATAAAATATAAAATATAAAATATAAAATATAAAATATAAAATATAAAATATAAAATATAAAATATAAAATATAAAATATAAAATATAAAATATAAAATATAAAATATAAAATATAAAATATAAAATATAAAATATAAAATATAAAATATAAAATATAAAATATAAAATATAAAATATAAAATATAAAATATAAAATATAAAATATAAAAATATAAATATAAAATATAAAATATAAAATATAAAATATAAAATATAAAATATAAAATATAAATATAAAATATAAAATATAAAATATAAAATATAAAATATAAAATATAAAATATAAAATATAAAATATAAAATATAAAATATAAAATATAAAATATAAAATATAAAATATAAAATATAAAATATAAAATATAAAATATAAAATATAAAATATAAAATATAAATATAAAATATAAAATATAAAATATAAAATATAAAATATAAAATATAAAATATAAAATATAAAATATAAAATATAAAATATAAAATATAAAATATAAAATAAAATATAAAATATAAAATATAAAATATAAAATATAAAATATAAAATATAAAATATAAAATATAAAATATAAAATATAAAATATAAAATATAAAATATAAAATATAAAATATAAAATATAAAATATAAAATATAAAATATAAAAATATAAAATATAAAATATAAAATATAAAAATATAAAATATAAAATATAAAATATAAAATATAAAATATAAAATATAAAATATAAAATATAAAATATAAAATATAAAATATAAAATATAAAATATAAAATATAAAATATAAAATATAAAATATAAAATATAAAATATAAAATATAAAATATAAAATATAAAATATAAAATATAAAATATAAAATATAAAAATATAAAATATAAAATATAAAATATAAAATATAAAATATAAAATATAAAATATAAAATATAAAATATAAAATATAAAATATAAAATATAAAATATAAAATATAAAATATAAAATATAAAATATAAAATATAAAATATAAAATATAAAATATAAAATATAAAATATAAAATATAAAATATAAAATATAAAATATAAAATATAAAATATAAAATATAAAATATAAAATATAAAATATAAAATATAAAATATAAAATATAAAATATAAAATATAAAATATAAAATATAAAATATAAAATATAAAATATAAAATATAAAATATAAATATAAAATATAAAATATAAAATATAAAATATAAAATATAAAATATAAAATATAAATATAAAATATAAAATATAAAATATAAAATATAAAATATAAAATATAAAATATAAAATATAAAATATAAAATATAAAATATAAAATATAAAATATAAAATATAAAATATAAAATATAAAATATAAAATATAAAATATAAAATATAAAATATAAAATATAAAATATAAAATATAAAATATAAAATATAAAATATAAAATATAAAATATAAAATATAAAATATAAAATATAAAATATAAAATATAAAATATAAAATATAAAATATAAAATATAAAATATAAAATATAAAATATAAAATATAAAATATAAAATATAAAATATAAAATATAAAATATAAAATATAAAATATAAAATATAAAATATAAAATATAAAATATAAAATATAAAATATAAAATATAAAATATAAAATATAAAATATAAAATATAAAATATAAAATATAAAATATAAAATATAAAATATAAAATATAAAATATAAAATATAAAATATAAAATATAAAATATAAAATATAAAATATAAAATATAAAATATAAAATATAAAATATAAAATATAAAATATAAAATATAAAATATAAAATATAAAATATAAAATATAAAATATAAAATATAAAATATAAAATATAAAATATAAAATATAAAATATAAAATATAAAATATAAAATATAAAATATAAAATATAAAATATAAAATATAAAATATAAAATATAAAATATAAAATATAAAATATAAAATATAAAATATAAAATATAAAATATAAAATATAAAATATAAAATATAAAATATAAAATATAAAATATAAAATATAAAATATAAAATATAAAATATAAAATATAAAATATAAAATATAAAATATAAAATATAAAATATAAAATATAAAATATAAAATATAAAATATAAAATATAAAATATAAAATATAAAATATAAAATATAAAATATAAAATATAAAATATAAAATATAAAATATAAAATATAAAATATAAAATATAAAATATAAAATATAAAATATAAAATATAAAATATAAAATATAAAATATAAAATATAAAATATAAAATATAAAATATAAAATATAAAATATAAAATATAAAATATAAAATATAAAATATAAAATATAAAATATAAAATATAAAATATAAAATATAAAATATAAAATATAAAATATAAAATATAAAATATAAAATATAAAATATAAAATATAAAATATAAAATATAAAATATAAAATATAAAATATAAAATATAAAATATAAAATATAAAATATAAAATATAAAATATAAAATATAAAATATAAAATATAAAATATAAAATATAAAATATAAAATATAAAATATAAAATATAAAATATAAAATATAAAATATAAAATATAAAATATAAAATATAAAATATAAAATATAAAATATAAAATATAAAATATAAAATATAAAATATAAAATATAAAATATAAAATATAAAATATAAAATATAAAATATAAAATATAAAATATAAAATATAAAATATAAAATATAAAATATAAAATATAAAATATAAAATATAAAATATAAAATATAAAATATAAAATATAAAATATAAAATATAAAATATAAAATATAAAATATAAAATATAAAATATAAAATATAAAATATAAAATATAAAATATAAAATATAAAATATAAAATATAAAATATAAAATATAAAATATAAAATATAAAATATAAAATATAAAATATAAAATATAAAATATAAAATATAAAATATAAAATATAAAATATAAAATATAAAATATAAAATATAAAATATAAAATATAAAATATAAAATATAAAATATAAAATATAAAATATAAAATATAAAATATAAAATATAAAATATAAAATATAAAATATAAAATATAAAATATAAAATATAAAATATAAAATATAAAATATAAAATATAAAATATAAAATATAAAATATAAAATATAAAATATAAAATATAAAATATAAAATATAAAATATAAAATATAAAATATAAAATATAAAATATAAAATATAAAATATAAAATATAAAATATAAAATATAAAATATAAAATATAAAATATAAAATATAAAATATAAAATATAAAATATAAAATATAAAATATAAAATATAAAATATAAAATATAAAATATAAAATATAAAATATAAAATATAAAATATAAAATATAAAATATAAAATATAAAATATAAAATATAAAATATCAAATATAAAATATAAAATATAAAATATAAAATATAAAATATAAAATATCGAATATAAATTAAAAAATTTAAACTCGTATTTGGTCAAAAATTCTCTCAGAACATTGGAAATATTTATGTTTAATAAAATCATACTTCAAAAAATTCAAAACAATAAACAAAAAAAAAATATTTTATGTTTTGTATAAAAAATATTGCAATGAAACTGACAATTTGCATTATTTTATCAAAAAGTTTTGAAAGATATTGATGTTCTAGTCAAAGTTGTAGAATTTTTACTACAGTGCCGCTCAAATATGTCTTAATCTCAGTTTAAATTTTGAAACAGAGTTTAAGTAAACTCTTGACAAAAATGAGATAAGTTACGAAAATAATTTTTACTGTGTTTAAAATTTAAACTCTGTTTACGAAATCTGAGTTTAAGGAATTTAAACTTCGGAGATCAGTTAAAGGGCCTAAGACTGATATTTAAAAAAACTAATAAATAAAAATATATAGGTTCATTCATTCAAAATAAATAAGAAATAAATTAAAATATATATAAATATATTCAAATAAATACAACAAATAATTAATTATAGGCATATATATTTTTAATAAATATTTAATTTTAAATACATAAGACACTAGTTATTTTGCTTCTAAGTCAATGAAAGTAGTACAAATAAAATATTATAAAAACTAAATTTAAAAATTTGGAAAAATAAGATTAAGAATGTTAACTTTTAAAATGATAATAAAAAACAACAAATTAAAAATGCATTGATTAATTTTTTTCAACATTTATTTTTATGCCTTATCAATATACGATAAATTCTATTTAATTTTGTCTTCTTGTTTATCTCAATCCGACTGAAAACGCAAAAGTTACAACTTTTTTCAACAGCAACTTCTGTGAGATCGCAAAATGCAAAAACATAAAAAATGCAAATTATTTCACTTCAGCTTTAAGACAAACGCATACATTCAAATTGGAAGCAGTAAATGTATTGAATACATGTATTTCTATTTTTAGATTCATTGATAGACACACAAGAAGATATACGTAAAATATCCAAAATCTAACAAAATCTTACAAACAATGACGACAGCTAATAAGAACAACATCGTTCGCACTTAACTTCAACAACAACAAAAACAACCTAACGAACTACGCGAATTGCTTCCTTTTTACAATAGCCCAACAACAACAACAACGATCGTGGTTGAGTACAAAAACAACAAATATATGGCAACGGGCATAAGGGGTGGAAACCAATAGGCAAGGGGACAAGAGAAAAGAATTTGAAGAGAGTTTCCAAATATAATTGCAAGCATCCAGGGTACACTGAATAAGGTAGTAGCAAGACGGGGAGCGTGACTGCCGTAAATGTCAAAGCGAACTGCTTGAGCTGTTGTTGTTGTTGCTGTTGTTTTTCAGCAGCCATTTGATTTTGACACTTTCGGATATGCGAAAGAGAGCACAGTTAGTTTTGCAGCAACCTTGTTATTCAACCATGCAAGCATCTACAAACATTTTGTCTATCTATTTCAGCTGCTCTGAGAGAAGCGATGACATTCACGGTAGAATTAAAAGTTCGTCCTCCTAGCCATGGTTGAATAACAAGGTTGCTGCAAAACTGACTGTGCTCTCTTTCGCATATCCGAAAGTGTCAAAATCAAATGGCTGCTGAAAAACAACAGCAACAACAACAACAGCTCAAGCAGTTCGCTTTGACATTTACGGCAGTCACGCTCCCCGTCTTGCTACTACCTTATTCAGTGTACCCTGCTCCTAGCGACATCATGAAATTAACATTAACAGAGCGCTGTTATTCTCATAAAATATCTTGTTATAATATACTCTCTGTGGCACTTGTTCAGTTCATCAGCTTGTTGTTGTTTTGTAGTTTTTTCGTGCACATGCATTTGAAACACAACACCCGCTGTCGCGCTTATGCTTATGCGGTATCTAGCGGCAGAAGTGTAAAGGGTGCTAAGTGCTATTTTTGTTGATATCTTTGGGTTTTATTGTTATCATATGTTGGACAATTGTAGCTACGCATGAAAGTCTTTTGGGTGGTCGGTTTGGTAACTATGTATGTACATTAGAGTGGGTCGAAAAAAAGTTTGATAAAACCACCCCCTTTTTTAAATTTGACCTCGAGAGGATTCCGAAAACAAAAAAAAATTTGTTTTTGACCTCCGGAAAAACAGCCAAAATGGTCTATTTTACATAACTTAAGCATTACATGTGAGATCTTAAAAAATAGATGTCGTTGAATAGGGCTTTACGAGCACTTCATTGTCTTTTTAGAACATTTTGACTTTTGAGGTCATATTCAACTAGTAAGCCCCGTTAGTCCGATTTACCCTCCTTAAATTTCTATTTTTTTTTTCTCATAAGTTACATTTAAATTACATTTTTAGTATGTTACAAACTTTAAAAGATATAAGGGGTATTCACATTGACTTGAGTAGTTGGGTACGGGTAGATTGAGTACTTATGATTACTGTGAGCACCCTTAACTGCAATTGAGTACTTTGTAGAATAACAGCTGATGAGAGGTGAGTGACAGATAGAAAAGAGTTGCCACCATATTATTCATGTCATTTTATGAGCGCAAAATTTAGGCCATTGTACGGGCGTAAAAAAGTTATTTTATATAGGAGTCATTTTTAACGTGAACTTGGCGGCATTTAATAATTGTTATCTCAAAAATTTTGAAATAACTCATTTTAACACATTTGTCTATTTTATTCACTTATAATTTGTTTACTTTGTTTTAGGTTAATGTCAATTCAATTATTGCCTACTTTTGGAAAAGGTGGCAGCCCATGAAAAAAGTACTCAATCAATCTACCCAAAAAAGTCAGGGGTCAGCTAGACTAGATTGGTAGATGGGTACTTGGGTAGAATGGCACTTTTACAAAACAAAATGTATGGCATTTGCCAATCTACCCAACAACCCAAGACAGTGTGAATACCCCTATATATAATTAAAAATGCAATTTAAATAAGATTTGTAAAAACGAAGTTTTTATAATACAATTTGTTATACTTAAAATTATTTATTATTTACTTATTTGCGCATTCTAACGTTAAATTTCTAGTTTTGAAAAGTTGTAATGTAATTAATTTTTAATATGTAATAAAATGGTTTTATTATAGCTTTTGATTAATCGTGATTGATATTTATATTGTTTTTTTTTTTTTTTTTATTATTATTATTATTATTATTATTATTGAGCGAAAACTTCTTACATAAGTACATAATACAAGAACTAACAGACTTAAGATAAACTGGATTGCATGTCTGCAGTGGCGTAGCTAGGGTTGGTCGCACCCGGTGAGGAAACTAAATTGTGCACCCCATTAGAAGATTTTTTTTTATAATATAAGTCGATGAATCTAACTACATATTTTCGAATCAACCTCTACAAAAATTACATATTTTAGAAGAGATTCAATAAATTAACAAAACTATGCTGTTCATGAATATTTGATAAAAGAAGTAAGAATCTAAAATTTCCAGAAACTTAAAGAATTTTCTCTGAATTGTTCCAATATTTTTGTCTACCGGGCTTATAAGTTGTGAGAGAAAAATTTACTATCAGTAAAGCACACAATATCAGTTTTAATATAAAAACTTAAGTTAGTTTAATATAGAAAACATTGAAAAATTTACCAAAAATTGTGCATAATTGAAAAAAAATAGGACCTGGAAGCAAAACGTTGACAAATTTTCCCTAGTGACCCTGAATAACTATTAATATAAATATTTTTTCGAAATCCACCCCCATTTTCTACATAAAATTTAAATGAAAAAGAAATATAAAATATTAAAATTCATTTATAAACATTTTTCATAATTTTCATCAATTTCTTTATAGTACACTGAGGAAAAATTGTGTTAAAATTAAATGAAATTGTGTTCATATCTAACGAATTTGTTTTTGAAATAGAGCTTGAAACAAATTCCTTAAAATTAAACAGATCTGTTTTTAAAGTTAAATTCTAAACAAAAGTTTTTGTTTTTAAAACAATGCTTTTGCTATGAAAACCAAATTTAAAACAAAAATTTTAAAATTCAAAACACATGTTTTAAAGCATATTTTTTGCGATGCCATTTTTTTAACTTTTCCGAGTCTTAGTACCAGATTCAGCTACCCCCAGGACCTTCCGAATACCAAATGTTAACTCCATTCGATGAAGTTTGCATTTGAAATATTTTAATATTTAATTAATTAGTTTTTATTTTATCATATGTTCGATATTTGTCAAACCAATTCAAAAAATTCAAAAATTGTCATTGAATTCAAATTTTTGTTTGTTTTTTTTTTTTTCAAAGAAATAATAAGAGAAAATAAAAAAGAAAGGAGTTTATAGGTAGTTGAAAATTAAACAAACTTGTTATAAATATTGTCATGTAGAAACGCAAAGGCGTTAAATTTATATTTTAATATTTTTTGTTTAATTTTAAAGTATGTCTTTTGCTCAGTGTATCTATATCAATATCCGCTTGGACTTTTATAGACAAGATTGAGGTCTGTAACATTTGATTGCTTTATAAATATCACCATAAATATCTCAGTATCACAATATTACAGTGATACCAAATTGATATCAGAAATTTTTTTCATTCTCATGATCTACATAATTCCCGAAGAAAACTTGCCTAAGTTGGACAAGGTGAAGAGTCATGAATGGCTCAAAAAGAGCTGGCAATTTCAAGAAATTTGTTGATTCTTCACATTCGGTGATTGAGAACAAAATTTAATTTTAATAATTAGAATAATTTTTAAGCAACTGTGCATCTTATCTTCTCTTAAAAACTGTATTTTTTATAGTTTTTGTTGGTTGATTTGAACATAATAATAATTATTTTAGTAAAATAAAGGATTCAGAAAACCATCTTTAAGTTTTTAATAGACATCTTCAAAATAAAATAAAAAAAAAGTCAGACCGCCATAAATTTTCATAGAACCCCATTTTTTTAATTTAAATAAAAAATGTAATGAATTTAAATCCATTTAATTTTTTAAAAAATTTTAAAGCAAGTAAAAAGTTTATTAATGATTTTTAAACTAGTAGTTTTATGTAACAATATACCCAAAACATATTACTATTCAAAATTATGTTCTATCAGGTTAAAAGATGTAAATGAGGTTTGTTTCATGATATATAGTCTCAGAACTTAGTAATCACAAAATCATAAAGTATATTTTTATTTTTGACCTTTATGACATGAACATGTTTTTCTGAAAAGTTCTGGAGAAATGTATTGCTTACAAAACAACTGACACCTCCATTCATCATACTCTGAAAATCATGCAGGTTTTCGAAATTTAATGGTTTTAGAAATGTATACTATGCTAGAAAGTTTGAACACTTCTTAACCTGAATATAAGATGTAAAAAGTGGTTTTTTATAAAACTTAACGGAATATAAAAAAATTTTTTTACATTTTTACTTTTGTACTTCATCTTAATATCATAATTTTAATATAATTTGTTTGGAAATTGCACCCTTAAAAAATGAAAAATGACATATGAAATTGAATTGGGTTTTAGTGTGAGCGTTAATATTGAACAAAATTTAATATAAAGTTAAAGTTTGTTTCAATAAAAACGAAGTCCTGATGATGGTTAAAAATATTTTCATTCACTTTTGCACCCCCTTGATATGAAATATAAAACCGAAGTTATTGAGTGTGTTCTTTTTATTAAAAAAATCAAAAATTATGTGGTAAAAAGTAATTTTGCCAAATTTTGCACCCCATTTTGGCGTGCACCCGGGGCGGACCGAACCCCCCGCCCCCCCCCCCCCCACCCTCGCTACGCTACTACATGTCTGTAGCTATGAAGGCTAGTATCGACAAGCTTCCCGATAGTAAGTACAGAATGTAAAAAGTTAAAATACACTTAAAACCTATAGTAATGACTCAGGATCCGCGGGATCGTCACACCCGACACTCCATAAGGGAATGCCCTGCAGAAAAGTTATAATTTTGATAAAAATAACATAAAAAAAGTAAATGAAATACATGAAATGAGTGAGTAATAATCAAAATCAATAATTTAACAGTTTGTAATGTGGGGAACAGTTTGTAAAAATAAAAATTATTAAGTTTTTAGATAAATTAAAAAATTTGCACAATATTCAAGAAGTAAACATAAACAATACATCAATATCAAGAAAATTTAGATTAGCGATCCACGATTTGATTGAGTTGATTAAAATATGATAAGTATTAATATATCTAATATTCTGTGGTAATTTATTAAAAAGGCGCGGCGCAACGGAGTCATAAAAATGACAAAAAAGCATAATAGACTGTCTAGGAATGTCTACTAAGTTATTGTCATTTACCCGAAGTCTATAGTGTGGGCAGTTTCTAGTCGCCAGATGTATATTTTGATAAACGAAGAACTTCAAAACTTTTTAACAGTATAAATGCTTTAACGGCAAAATATTTAATTCCTTAAAAAGTGGCATACTATTATGAGCAACATTTTTTCCACAAATTCGTCGAATGATTTGCTTTTGAGTTATTAAAATTGGCCTAATTTTGTTGAAATGGGTGCCACCCCAACAAGTTAACCCATACTCTAATTTTGATTGACAAATGCCATAATAGATTGCTTTCAATAGGTTTGTAGAGCAAAAGGATTTTAAACGAAAAATACAAAGGTTGACTGCAATGAGATATTTTTTAATAGCAGATGTATGAACAGACCAATTCATCCTATTATCAATAAAATCCCTAGATATTTGAAAGAATTAAGACTTTCAATCTTGAAACAATTTTGATCACAATTAGTATTAAGACAATAAGTAATTACACTTTCATTTTCTTTACAATGTTGGCAGTAGCATACAAATTTCTGACATTTGCCACAATGATACTGAATTTGATTTGGATGAGAATCCTTTCCACTTGCACTAATATACATTAGTTTTGACTTTTCGCTGCTAGCCAGTTTGTGATGCAAGAACCATATTCTTAGCCATTCTAGTTTTGGATTGATCTCAGCGCTGAGATTAAGCGGAGAATCACTTATAAAAGTAAAAGCCATATCATCAGCAAAAGTCACAAGAGAGATATTGTCATGCGATTTCGATAACGAATTTATGTAGACTAGAAAAAGAATTGGGCCGAGTACCGAACCTTGTGGAACACCTTAATTAATTTCTTTATATGAGCTCATTAAAGCGTTCATCTTGACCCTTTGCTTTCGAGAACGTAGATATGACTCAAACCAATCATACATAAATCCTCTAAAACCACATTTAAAAAGCTTCAACAGTAAAATTGTATGGTTAACGGTATCAAACGGCTTAGTAAGATCAACGAATAGCGCGGCCGTGTACTGTTTGTTATTTAAACCATTGTAAATATTGGAACAAAAATTTAACAACGCTCCTTCAGTAGACAGACCTTTCCGAAAACCATTGGCATTCACTTAAAAAAATTAAATTTCCCAAGGAAGCTAAGCATCCGGGATTTTATTCCTTTTTCAATAATCTTGCTAAAAACTGGCAAAAGCGAGATCGGTCTGTAGTTATTCAGCAATGTTCTGTCCCCTTTTTTAAACAACACAATGACTTCAGCAGCCTTCAATTGAAGCGAAAATTTACCATCAAAAACACTTTTATTAAATAAATAAACCAAAATATCTGCAATGTTAAAGACAATATTTTATTTTTTAAGCTGCTTGAAAAACTGTTTTCATTTGCAGAAAAGGAACCTTTCAAGGATCTGATGATATTTAAAACCTCAAAAGATGTGAAAGGAATAAAAACGAAGCAATGACAGCATCAGTGCAGGAACAACTGCAAACCTTTTCCTGAGAAACATTTTTATTTGCAACATTTTCACCTACAGAAACAAAAAACTGATTAAATTGCTCGGAGATATTTTGTTTATCCGAAATGTTTACCCCATCTACTACAATTCTTTCTACACTAGTGTCACGCGAGGATGATCTGCCTATAATTTCATTTACAAGCTTCCATTCTTTACGCGAATTGCCAAAAGCATTATTAAAGGCATTAGAATAATAAGAAGTTTTGGCCATCGAAACTTCTATAGCTACTTCCTTACATAACAGTCTATAAGCATTCCTTAAATCATCACAATTCCGATTTCTTTTCACCCTTCTAAATAAAGAGTTTTTTGTATTGATCTTTGCTACTAAGTCATTTGTTATCCACGGCTTAAGTTTTTTTAGCTTACCTTTTTTACGCCTAAAGCATAGTACTCTGTTCGGCTTCACGTGAAATTCCACTCAAATCTCCATACAAAAAATGACAGCTGGGAAACAAGCGTGAATATTTCACAACTTTTTCATCAAAGCTGTACTATGCTTCGCTGCGGAAAATCTATTACAATGTTCAGCAACATGCATCTAGCAATATTTTTTTCACGGCAATTTAATTGAACCGACCATTTATTTTGCCGTGAAAAGTGGCAGTTGTCATTTAATTTAAGAAAAAGTGCAAGCAAAAGAACAGTTTGTAATTGAAATTATATTTTTTGTACTATTTCTAAAGATTTGCAATTAATAATTGCAGTTGTTGGAAATTGTTTATACGAATGCACCTTCCCGCGGTGTTGGCGGTCGCAAAACTTCGCAGCTTGCAGACTGCCACAAACTAATGACTTGTTCTACTCCACAACAAAGAACATGCATACTTGTATGAATATTTATTTTGCATTTATATAATCACAAATATGAAAATTAAAGAACTTATATGATTTTCTGCTTTTCCTCTAATAAATTGTGGCTGTTTATTTACATCTTGTCGAAATTTGTAAGCTGATCATCAGCTGTTCGTTCGCAACAAAATCTCTGTCAAAATTTTCACGCAACAAATAAATGGCTGTTGCCAGTGAAATTTCACGCAATCGAGCATAGTACTAGGCTTAACAAACACAGTGCAACGGTTAACATAATCTGCTAAAGTATTTGAAAACATATTAAAAGCATTATAAACATCAGATTCAGCGTATACTCCATTCCATGATTCAAAACGTAGCAGGTTATTAAACATTGAATAATGAGTATACTTCTGAGTAAGTGATTTATCAATTTTGCATTGATTTACTAAGAAATCATTCGCTATATTTAGACAAGTCATGCAATGATCAGATATATCTAAGTCTGCAATAGCACTTAAACAATATAGATTTACAGATACACGAATAAATATATGATCAATACTGCTGTAACACATCTATATACATCAGAATTAGATGTAATACGCGTAGGCGAGTGAATAGCAGATTCCAAACCAAAAGACGATAGCAAAAATATATAATTATCAATATCCATCGTTGTCTGTAATAAATCGATATTAATGTCACCTAATAAAACACAATTTCCTGATCCAACTTCTGACAAAACTTCTTCAATTTCATTCAAAAACAAATCATTTGCAACACCATTAAATCTATATATGCAAAGGAAGTTGAAAATTTGCTCATTAAAGTTACATTTAACTTTCATGACATCGCAACTATGTAAATTAAAGCTTCTTCTTTCAAATGTAAGGTTACTTTTAATAAAAAGACCAACACCACCAGACGCATAAGCATTATTACAACATGAAACAAATGTATAAGTTGGAATATTATAGTGCGTTATTTCGGCATCATAAATCCATGTTTCAATCAAAAAAATCAAATCGGGACTGTTTACAAAAGAACTCAAGTGAGCAACTAAGCTATCAAAATTTTTTCGTATACTGCGAATATTTTGATGAACAACAAGCAAGTGATCTTTATATTTTTTATCATATAATAATTCTAAAGATTGGGAAAGATAATTAATGGCAAAATCATCACTCAGAGATTGATTCAAAAATTCTTGTTCAATAAGAACCATATATCAAAATAAAAACAATAAGAAAACACAAAAAGAAGAAAATTAAAATAAGGATTGAAAATCAGTCTCTGAGTTTATGATAATAAAATTGTAATTATATGCTTTACGCATACAAATTTTGCCATCTCTCACCCATAAATATTTAATATTTTTTAATATTTTTCTCTATTTTAATTTTTTTAGCTTGTTTTAAAAGCATTCTAGTTTGACCATCTAAACAGTCATTTACAAATATTTTATTATTATAATTGCAGTTAAATAACTTGTTAGTAAGTTTATTTCTCGCGTTCTTTTTAAGTTTCATTATTTGTCTCTTCTTCAGCAGCGTTGTAAATTTTACCACAGCAATGTTTTTAGCGCGCTTGCTTGCACTGTTATCAGATGTTGTTTTTATTTTATTAACGTAGCAGTTATCAATGTTTTCTTCTTTCACATCCACACCGATGCCTTCTGAAAAAATCTTCAAAGCATAACTCAAAACGTTCTTGTTGTTTAAATTAGGAACACCAACAAGTTCAACACTTTTCGCTATGTTCTCGCTGGCGACATAACTGCGCTTGCTTTCAAGCTGAAATAATTTTTCTTTGATGTCTTTATTCTCGTTTTCAAGAAAGACAACTCGATTTAAAAGTTGCGAATTATCGACATGGAGCGCCAAAAGGTCTTCGTAAATCTTTTTAAGGGTTTTTTCGAAATCATCAAAAGGTCGTACATGCTGATCGAATGAATTTTTGGCTTGATCATTATCGTTGTGCTGTAGTTGTTGCTGCAAGTTTTTATTATTGCACTGTTTCTCAATTTGCAGTGGCGTAAGTTGACCTGGTTCTTGCTGATATTTTTGTTGATATGCGGTACTTTGTTGTTGTTGTTTCTGCAAGTTTTGATTTTCTTGCTGATTCTGTTGAATATCAGCTGCAGTTTAAGCTGAAGCCGACGCTTGCACAGTCTGATTTGACAATATCGGAGATCGAAACGAATTTCTACGAACCGACAAGCATTTACCACATCGATAAGGCTGATTAGACTTTACTAAATATTCAATGTCAGCGTTATGCAAATTAACACATTTTAAATGAAATAGTTTACTACATGTGACACAATTTATTTTGTTTTTGTCGTTTCTATCGACTTTTTGTCTGCACACACAAGGCATATTGTTAATAAAAAAATTGCAATGCAGTAATAACGAAATTATGCACGAAATTATGTTGTCCCCACGACAGATCGATTATCACTGATTTAATTGATATAATCCTATTTTTAATTGTGTTTATAAAACTTTTTTTAACAATCATTATGAAATTTTTTATAGATATTATTTATTTCTATAATTGAATTTACACCTTCTCTACGTACTATTTTATAAGGTCCGTGATATGGACTTTGAGATTTTTTTTTAGTTTCTAATTTTACTAATACATGATCTCCTTCTTGAAAATCGGAGATATTAACATTTGTGTCGTCGTAAGCAATTTTTCGTTTTACTTTTACAGTTTTTATTATTTCTCTTGCTTTATTAATGGAATTTCTTAGTCTCGTTTTCAATTCGTTTGCATAATTTTCAAAAGTGTAAACTGGTTCTTTATCTTTTGTTAAATCATTTAAAGTGTTTGGTAATTTGCCAAAAATAAGTTCATATGGTGAATACGATGTATCTACATGTGGTGTTGTATTACCCAGCAAAATTTTTTGTAAAGCCTTGATTTGTATATTGTGTATTACTCGTAATGCAGATAGTAATGACAGGCTTTTGTATGTGTGGAATTTTTTGTTTTGTACATATTTTTTCTTCGTGCATTATATTGTATAATATTTGTAATGCAGTAAGTAATGTTATGCTTCTAACCTGAAGTTTGTTATTTTTTCCTTTCTAAAAGAATTTATTTACAAATAAACTTAGATAGAAATATATATAACATATGCCATTGATCCAAGATTTAGTATATTAATGTAAGTAATTTAAAATTAAACTGAATGTTATGTTAAGTCTGTGACCGTAGTGAAGATAGTCCCCTTTTACACTAGTCAAGAAATGGAAGCAATTTTTCGAGTTCGAAAAACTTGCTAGTACACTTGACTGTGTACCGTCAACTTTTTCCTCTTTCGTCGCTTCCTATTTGCGGCGAATTGGCCTACAAGCTCAGGAAATCGACTTCAATTCTTGACTAATGTAAAAGGGGTAATAGCAACGCACGCCCATCCACACGTTTCGAACTTCGAAAACATTTAACTAAAAATTCACCACACACAAGATTTTGACCATAAACGAAAGTGCTCAAATGCTAAACTAAATATTATGCGTCTGCTTGTCAATGCAGTCATTTTCATATTTAAGTACACATATAGCACACGCAAAAAATTTCTATTCCGTGGCTCAGTTGGTTAAGCAGCTGATTTTATCGATTTGATTTGATGAATCGAGTGGCCCTGGTTCGATTCTCAGCAAAACCGTTTTTTTTTTTTTGTTATTTTTATATAATTATCTTATATTATTGATTATTTAATTAATGTAAAAATTGAATTGAGCAACATTTTTTTTTGTCACATCCTAGTATCGAACCGCGGACTGCGGTGACCATCACATTAGAGTCGCGAGTCTTAACCCCGGGCTAATCTATTGCTTTTTCTGTTGTTCTCAATTGTACAGTTTTCTATGTGCTATGATTTCAAAAGTAAACCTTAAGTATAAATAATAAACCTTCAGGATTTATATATATATAAAAAAATATGCTTATATAACTTTTATGGGTTTGCTTTATTAAGGCCCTTTTGGCCTTAAATGTCACAAGTCGCAAGAAGTTCAGTGGGTTTATTATTTAAACCCTAAAGTTTTAAATTATTGCAAAAATAAACTTTCGGTTTTGATAATACACTGTTTGGTTTAAATTTCACAAAACATACATTTTAAAACTTATTAGATTAATTTTTAACACTTGATAGTTTTAAAAAATAAACTTTCGGCTTAAATAATAAACTTTCTGAGCTTAATTTTCACAATACAAACATTTTGAAACCCAAACATTTAAATTCGTTAATTTTTCGAATGTAAGACTGGAAAATTTTTAAAAATAAACTTTTAAAAAACGAGTCATAAATTCAAAGAGAGTTTTAAGGGTTTTAAATTTAAACTCAAATTTTCGCCTGTATAGATGCTGGAATTGTGTGGCTTGTCGTTTGTGGCTAGGCTTTTGGCTGGGCTTGCGTTGGTAGGTTTTTGTGGGTAGGCTTACGTTCCTAAGTCTTAGTTTCTGGAATTGTGCAGGTAGTCTTTTGTGGCCGGGCTTTTGTGGCTAGGCTTACGTTGCTAGGTCTTAGTTGCTGGAATTATGTGCCTTTTTGTGACTTGGCATACGTTTATTTATAATTTTCAACTTTTGGGTTGTATGGGAGGTAGGCGTGTCTGTGGAACGATTCCAAAAGCATTCAATAGAGCACATCCTTGGTTCCTTATGAACATGTATACCAAGTTTCATGCAATTATCTCAACTCCTTCTTATCCTGTATTTACAGACACAGACAGACAGACGGACGGACGTTCAGACAGGCGGGCAGGACTAAATCGAATTAGGTGACGGTGATCAAGAATATATATACTTTTCTTCACCGTATTTGCTTATTTCTAAGTGTTACACACGTTTGCACACAGCTAATATCGGCTGACCTTACAGGTAAAGTGTATACAAATTATAACAAAAATAATCCAAATTGTTAAAGGATTATTAATTTTGTTTTAGCTTTGCATATGACAAAATAATAATCTTGATGATTTTGATGCGAAAGGAACTTAACTATTATTACTCATATTTATACCTTTCAAAAAGTTTTTCGTACATATTTTTTATCAATGTTTGTTTTATAAAATTTAATTCACGGTTATTTGTTAGAATTGTTAATTAATTAATTTTAAATGCGCTTAAATACGTACACATTTGTTTAAAATATTTTTTTTACTATTCTGCTATGATATGAGTTTGGTTTGTTTTTCAATACTTTAACACTGGATTGAACGTGGTGAGTTCAAAATCGTTGCTGAACTATTATAAGATGAGTTAGAAAAGTGTTGAAATATTTTTTTTAAAAGCAATACATATGCACTAATTTTTATATATTAGTAAATATATAAATATTTTATTTATGTAATATATTATAGAAAAAATATTTTATAGAGTAAAAAGTTTTAAAATTATTTGGTGAAATTGTTCTTGATTTTTTTGCATATTTTGTTTTTTATTTAACAATTTTAAGTGCTGTAAAGCAATGAATAAAAACCTAAGGATTAAGAGTGTGCAGCAGCGCCTGCATACCGATTATACACAAGTTAAAATAAATAATTGCAAACATTGGCTTCAGCAAGCAGTGTGTTCGAAATTGCTGTGTTGTATTGTGGTGAATTTAAAAACCGTGGCTGAGTTCGAAAAAATCCGACGCTATCTTCACCCATTGGGTGAAGATAGCGTCGGATTTTTCAGCCACACTTTCGAATTCGAATATGCATGCGTTGCTATCTTCCCTCCGGTAAGTCTGTGTTAATTCATTTCAATATTTTATATGTTCAAAGAACTAGAAATTCTGAATCAATCTTTTGCCTACTTACGTTTAAATAAGAAATTTACGATGTGATCCATTTTGTGTTAAGTATGCAAAGGACTAAGAAAAAACTGATGAATATGAATGTTGAATCATTCCAATCATGAAACATTTTCTCCCGGAAGTTGTTAATGTGAGTTTCCGGTTTTAAGATAGCAGATGAAGATATCATATTTTTTTATTTTACACTCATGAAAATTGACGGTTGATGAACCAAATTGCATTAAAAATTTCCAAAAAGTATTTTACCTTTATCTTCAGAACGGAAACTCCCATTTACAACTGCCGGGAGAAGATGTTTCATGATTGGGCTGAATATTTAAATTGTTATGTATTCGCCATGGCAGCCACTTGCATATTTAACACAAAATGGATGACACCGTTAATCTCTTATTTAGAGGTACATAAGTAGGCAAACAAAAATGATGCAGAATTTCTAGTTTTCTCTCTGACGCGAGATTAACAAACCTGAGTTCCAAACTTATGAGTAGCACTGTGTAATATAAGCTAAGGATAAATGCACTGCTGAGGTTTGCTATGTAATGTGAGATTTGAAACTTGTTAAAATTTTATTTTTTCATCAATAAATTTTTCGCATGACTTTTGCTTTTTTTTCAAAAGCTTTAATTTTTAAAAAATTTGAAACAGAATAATATTATAAATATAAATGATATCTAAAAGTCAACTTAAGCGAAGAATTAAAAATGAAACAGAAAGAATAAAAGGCATATTGAAATCTCATGAAAAAAAAGTAAAGTGGAAGAGAATGAGGAAGATAGGGAAGCAATGCAAGTTTATGAAGAAGTTAGAGCAGAAGTACAAATTTTTGACGAGACACCTGAAGATAATCGAAGAATATTGCCTTGTAATATTATTGATAATAAAAAGCCATTAAAAGAAGAATTGAGATCGTGGTTTTTAACATACAGCCCCTCAGTGCAGTCTTGCAAAAAGCTTTTAAGTATTTTATTGAGCCAAAATATATCAGTACCAAAAAGTGTCCCCGGATTACTGGGAAAAAAATTTCATTCTAGCATTCGTACTGTTTCACCTGGACAATATGTCCATATTGGCATAATAACTTAATTAAACAAAATAAAAGATGAAATTCAGCTGGAAGGAATAGATGAGATTGTTCTTGATATAGGCATCGATGGATTGCAGCTTTTCAAAAGTTCATCTGTAGGTTTATGGCCAATCTTAGGTCGTGTCACTAATATGAAAAGAAAATATGTTTTTTATTAGTTTTAGTTGGCAGTTACGTTGGTAAGCAAAAGCCATACGTCGTGGAGTCATATTAACATGACTTTGTGGTTGAGGTTAAACATTTAAAAGAGTTTGGTTTTGTTTATAACGACACAAAACTAGAATTTAAAATTCGGGCTATAATATGCGATGCACCTGCTCGATCACACATTTGTTGTATAAAAGGGCACACGTCACATGCAGTAAATGTCAACAAATTGGTACAAGAATTCAAAGAGCTACCACATTTAGCGCTGAAGTTGCAACGCTTCGCAGTGACTTATCTTTTGCTAGAAGAGATGATCAAAATTTTCATCAGCCGTTTCAGTATGGTTCACTGTCTTGAAGAAATAGGAATAAAAATTATAACCCAGTTTCCACTAGATGCTATGCATGTTGTGGATCTAGGTGTTATGAAAAAAATGTTGGTGTCTTTGTTAAGTGGAAGAACTGTCATAAAATTCACCAAACAAAAAAAGTTAGAATTTTCAACCCTGCTTACTTCTTTAGTGCCTTGCATTCCTAAAGATTTTGCTAGGAAACCTAGATCCTGCGATAAAATTTTGCGATGGAAAGCTATTGAATTTAGACAATTTCTATTATATACAGGTCTTGTTGTTCTAAAAGATTTTGTGCCCGACGAAATACATTACCATTTTCTTCTGTTGCATTTGCATGCAGATTACTTCTAAGCCCAACACTTTTTAATTTGTATATAGCTAGTGCTGATGAAATGTTAAAATATTTTGTTCAAACTTTCTCACAAATATATGGAGATTCAAGCACAGTAAAAAGTTTGAGGATAAATTTTATCTTTTTTATAACATTTCTGTTGTATAAACTCGTTTTATTCCAAATTTGTTATAAGTTTTATCCCACTCAAAATTATAAAACTTTCATTTCCATTCAAACCGCTATTTTACTCCAAAATAGTATAAATTTTATACCATAAATTTATAAAAATCAGATATGTATTCCAGTTGTAAACACGAAAACCTCACGGAGCTACTCGGCTATCACGTACAAGTCTAGTTTTCGAAGCTATCGAACTTCATAGATGTTAGCAGACAATCAGTTGGCGTTTGTTCTTCAGTCAGTAATCATGTTATGCGTAAATGTTCCGCATATGCGCAAAAATATGTTCCGCTGAATATTTTTTTGTTCACACACATTACGACAAAAATAGTGCGCTTGAATTGGAAGCTCTGCCAACATGATTAAACATGCGAATTTCTGAGTTCTGAATAAAGAGTAAAAAATCTTTATTTTTCCTGTCAAATTGTTTTTGAAAATGTAAAAAAACAATATATCATGAAATCTATCAATTGAAATCTAAATATGATTCCTGATTTATGACTTTAAGTGTAGCACATATTAACATATTTAATGTATGTTTACATAGTATGTGCCACATATTTTTATACAATATTGCTATAAAAAGTAACCAAATGTGGTATAAAAAGATTTTATACTTTTGATAATAAAAATGTATATCAACCTGGTGTAAACACATTTTATACTTTTTTCGGATAAAATCTATACCAACTTTTATAAATTTGGTTTATACGATGTTATGGTATACATTTTATAACATATTTGGAATTGATTTATATCTATACCAAATAGTATAAAATTTATCCTCATATTTTTTACTGTGAGTCTGACTTATAATGTACATAGCTTGCTGCATTTAGCTGACTGTGTTAAAAGTTTAGGACCACTCGACTCATTTACGGCTTATGATTTCGAGAACTTTATGAAAACTTTTAAGAAAAATATAAAAAAGCCTCAATTCATTCCACAACAGATAAGCAATAGATTCTCAAAAGCTCCTTTTATAATTGAAAAACAATTACATGGAATTAAAATAAGTAAAAATAGGTCAGTAAAATTATATAAGAATACTAGCAATACCCGGCGCGCGTTGCTACGCCTTAGGCCACGTGCATAGTAAACGCCGATTTAGACTGCCTGCCTGTGTGCGCAGAGTGTGAGAAAAAGCGAGATAGATAGATATTTGTATCTCATTTGTTCACACAGATTTCAGCCTGCCTGTCTGTCTGAATCGGCGTTGAAAATGCACGCAGCCTTAGACAAACACATGTACTTCACCTGTGACTTCAGAACCTATTCGATCAAAAATGTAGCTTGTAGGGGAAGGTGCACCACTTGACCAAAGCTCAGACCAGTTTTCTATTAGAAGGACATTACCAAATGGCAACTCCATTCGGAATTTCACTGATCAGCGATTTTTATTTCCAATGCTATTTGCTATTAAAAATTTGGCTTGTATGGGCGGAGTCACACCCCGTTTTTCAATGCCCGTGCTATATTTCTTGTCGAAAGACATTTCCAAAAATTAAATTTATACTGAGTTTAAATATTATGAAACATTAAGTACCACAGCTATTCGATATTAAACATTTAAACTATGTTGATGGTGCCACGCCCCATTTTCCAATGCTTGCTGAATTTTTCCAGTGAATGGACACGACTAAATGTTATATTCCTTCCGAGTTTCACAAATTTGTGACTTATGTTTCTTAAATTATACTGAAAAGTTTGAATGCCTTAAAAGTGTCACGCCCCTTCTGCAACGGCTTTAAAATTTTACCAGTAAAACAGCACGTGAAAATTGAGGTCGAATACAGAATTTTGGAGCTGTGCAACATGTAATTCTAAAGCTATTCGATATCGGTGCCAAACTTCACAGGAGCGCTCTCCAGACTTTGCTAGAGTTTCCCTTAAAATTTCATAACAATTGGTTTAGCGGTTTTGAAGTCTGCTTGTACATACAATCATTTTAATATACAAAGAAGATGTTAACAGCTTGTTTAAAATATGCCTAACTTACGCATCCTTTAAACACTAAAATTTGCGTCAAACATACGTTTTCGATGCGTTTTACATGCGCTGCGTAGCTTATGCCAGGCTGTCTTATATAATGGAAAACCATTCAAAAGTTGAATTATAATATCAAGGTTCAACTAAAACTACCGGAGACCAATGCAAATGCATTATTTATAATGCTATTATAAAAAAACAGAGAAACCAACCAACTTGAGACCCTCCTCCTTTTTGAAATCGGTTAAAAATAAAAAATATGCTTTGCACACCAATCACAATAACTCTTTTAATCTGCAACATTTATTAACACGCGAAATAAAAAAATTTGAGGCTTCTGTTTGGAACAAAATCGAAAATCCAACTAAATTAAAGAAGTTATATTGGTATTCCTCTACATTTATGGTCATCATTTTGTTACAACTTCATTTCATAGTACCAACCTATTTGATTTTAAAAAAGACGTTGGAAAATAAAAACAAAAATTATTTTCTGATGCGTCCAATATAAACCTATTGAAAAGTTTTAAGGAAATCTATTTTATAAGGCTGTATGCATGAACATAATTTCTGCGCAGATGAACACAAACAATGACATATCAATGCAACATTTCAGATCGTACTGAGATCCTCTGAGAAGCATTTGAGCATATGCAATGGAATATTTGTATACTGAAATAACTACAACAATAAAAAATTTCATCCCCCATTTCATGGTAAGATTTTAATATATTTATATTTCTCTCTGAGCAAGAAGTTGACTGCAAATAAAGTAGCTAGTGTTGCCATAAAAACAAATTTTAAATCTGAACTATTGTATAAAGCTTTCAATCCGTCGAGATTGCGTTATTGTCGATGAATAACATTTGCAATAAATAACAAAATAATAATTTGGTTATATATCAGGCATAAGAAGAAAAAAATTTTTTGACTGTAAATATGTATAAACAATTCAAGTCTGAAAACCATAACAAATACGATGTCAGATTGTTGGCAACACTGCTCAAGAGACCAAACTGAGAGCAACTCCCGACACAACATGGCAGCCGTGCTGTGTGCTGATTTACTCTCACAGCCAGAGCTTAAGCATTGGTTTTCTGCTGCTTGTTGTGCTACTTGTACAGCATTAGCATGAATTAAAACACATGAATTCTTAAATAATTAAAGAAAAAGTTTTGTAAAAAACGTAGTACCCTATTTTAATTTCGCTAATCATAGCAATTGAATAGTGAAAAAATTATAAAAATCGGTTAAGCGGTTATTGAGAACACGTCGCCGCAAATCCGTGAGTCTCCTTTTATATAATAGTATAGATGACACTATTCAGCTCATTTTTCCCTAATAACTATTGCGCAATAACGCCTTATCATCTAGTTGTGATAACAGAAATCCTTGAAAATGGCCTCTTTAAAGGTAGAAAAGTTCTTCATTTCAATAATTTATTTACAGAACCTGTTCAATCCTTAGAGTTAGGAATAGCTCTGTTTGATCCAAACGCATACGGTTCAGAAGAAATCTTCGAAGTTGAATTTATTACTTCAAAATTAGTTTTTTTGTCTTATAGAAATGAAGCTGTCCTCATTCCACTTTTACATAGTTGCCAATTATTCAAATAATTATTTATAATCATAATAATAAAACAACGAAGACAACATTATATAATTATAACAATTTAAAGTAATAAAACAAATACGATAACGATTATATTACAATATAAATAACAATAACAGTAAAATGAACTCAAAAGATAATATAAAAAAGAAAAAATTCGAAGATTTACAAGACCGCGAAAACTGCAATCAAACCGAATCAAAACTCTTAAAACCTAAAGCCCAAAGCCTAAAAGGTATTTATCAATTCTAAAAATTATTTCTTGGTAAAAGTCCCGAAAATCTACAAAACTGTGTTTTTTTTAGATTTTATAGCAAATCATATGACCAATTAAAATCAAGAAATTGCCACCGTCCGAAACCAAAACAAATATCTCAAAGATGAACTTGTTGCATTCAAAGGTACAGTTTTTATTTAATTGAAATCAATCCACATTTTCTATAAAGAACTTCTTTCCTGCAGCTGATTTCTCTGCACAAATGGAAGAAATAATTAAGCTTATATCAGCGCAAAATGTTCAACTAGATAACTTTACGAAACACATGTTCACCACACCAAGATTATTGGCTAAATTTCCAATCAAAACCCAAGACGATTTAAATGAATTGGAGGCTTCTATAAATGAACAAAATAAAGCAGAAATGGTATGAACCAAGTTATGATAATTCGATATTTTATGAAATTAAACTTTGATTCCTATTTTATAAAATTTTTTAGATTGCAACCATACACGGAATAATTAAAAATGGAGGACTATTGAAAAATGCTGACTGCATTTTCTCAACAAGACTTATATTAGATTATAACGTTGATGGAAAGCAGAATAAGAGGAGATTGCAAAACTACCCGAATTTAATGAGTATATTATATGGTAATTTGCCTTTTTAAAACAATTTTTCATACATTTTTACTATTTCTTTCTTTTTTATTTTCAGAGGCAGCTATGAGGGAAGGCATGAACGAGAAAGTATTTTTAGATTAAGAAAAGGGTTAAAGAATGTTAAAAATAGATTTCATAAAAATAATTGCCTTCAGAAAAAATCAACTAAAGACGAAGTTTCTGTTGTTGGTACCATTTAAAATAATTATTCTTAACAACAAAACCTTTAAATGCTAACAGATTTAATATTGTGTAATATTAGTATTATAATAATTATACAATTTTTATTCCTTATTTCAATTTTAAATATATCTTTTAAATAAAAAAGGGTGGTCTCTTTAATAAAAAGTGACGTATTAGGGAATAGATTCATTTCAATTGCTTACTTCATTTGTTCATAGTAATATCTTATTCCACAACTTCTAAGTTGTTAATAAATAATTGAAGACTGAGAAGTAGTTATTCACAAAATTTTATAAGTGGATACATAAGTACTTCCAAGTCAAGTGAAAGCGTCATCAATTACCTCCAATGACATGCCTATATAAAAATAATGGGTTCTGTAAGCGAGAGGGTAAGCGATGAATGAAATTTTCTGGATTACTTTTTCGATTACATGTAAGGGAAGATTTTGCTGGGTATATGCGAATGTGTAATATGGAACCCATTTATCCCATTCATAATCATCAGCAAAGGATAGCAGATACTCGTTAAGTACCCTGTGGTTTCTTTCGAGTGCTCCCATATATGTAATACTTCTATATTGGCAGCAACCTACATTTTCAATTCATTTCAACTATGAAATCAAAGAGAGATATGTAGCCTACCTAAGATTTTGTTGTTTTTATTAGTATATGTGAATATATGAAAATTACTACACGCAAGAAATTGTCTCATTGTCACAGGGGCGGTTGTTATGAAAAATATATTATGTTTTTTTTTGTTTGGCATAAATAACGGCTACTCACCATTATACTACAATTACAAGAACAACGCGTAAAATATGATTCAATTAAAAACAACAAAAATTAAAGATACCAAAATTAAACGCTAAAAATTCAAACAACAAAAATATCAACTGAAATTTTTGACAATGAAAGCACCGCTCCTGAATTTTTTTTAAAATTTAATTTCGGGTACATTCGTTAATATATTTTCTCGCTCATATAACAATATATATCTGCGCTCTAATGTTGGCGAATGTACCTTGAGTGTACTGCCAATATAGAATTACATATAGTATTACATATATGAGTGCTACTATAGTTTCATGATGATAAGGTGCTGAGAAAATTTGTTCTATTTTTAATAAGTCGCAAATGTTTTTTAAAAGTTCGTTTGTAAATTTTGTTCCTCCGTCAGATTTCAAATTTTTGAAAAGTCCGTACTTTAAAATAAATTGTTCTACAAGTGTTTGTTCTACAAGTGTTTGCGTCTTTTGTCTCAATTGGGTGTGCAATAACAAATTTTGTCAGTTCACATTGCAAAGTCAGTATGTACCTAAATCCGTTTGAAATTTTTAATGGTCCGACGTTGTTTTTTTTTTTTTATTGATATTTGAATTGAAATTGTTTCAAAATTCGTGTTAGGAGTGTCAGTTATTGTCATTTTCTCTTTAATGTGTCTAGTCTGTTCAATACGTGTGCAATAGGGCGTATCGAATTACATTTTTTTTTCGAATTTAACATTCTAAGAGGTCTCAAAAGTTTCATGTGGTTGTCAAGATCTGCCAAAAAAAAATTTTATGAAAATAAAAGGACATCTTCCTGCCCGCAAGGACAAAGTTGTTTTTTGAGAAAAACAGTAAAAAATAACGATCTTAAAATGCTTTGATTTTTGTTAAAAAAACTACATTTGTCTAAAGGAAAAAATTTAAATGCAGTTTTACTAGTAATATCTTACCGAACACGATGATACTCACGATTTTTAACCACAGTGTCCTGTTTGCAGGGTATTCTAAGCGGAAGTTATACTCGAGAGGGCACATTACTTTTGATTGTAACCATTGTGTCTAAATTTTGATGGCATTGATTAAAGTGTTGGCGTATTTCTTAAATATGATGAATTAATAATTTGCATAGTTTTTGCATATCAATTCTTTTGTTTTAGAGAAATGTATACTAGAACGCAATTTTTTAACTTTTTTAAAAAAATTAATATTAGATTTTATATCACGGGCATAAGAAGTGGTGTCGAAAATGATTTTCTCAATTTGGATTTTTCAAATATTTCTGTACATGACCCTACCTTAAAATATGCATTTAATATGCCAGGCTTAGACCACGATTTTTTTTTAATATTTTCATACTAAAAAAAATTTTAATTCGTACCATCAAATTTCTCAATTTGAGTTATATCTTCTTTATGGTTATAATGTCGTTAAAATTCATTTTATGCCATTCAGTCGGTCTCAAAAGACTAAACAATTGTTTTTAAAACGTGTTTTAATGAAATTATAGCCATAAAGGGGACATAACTCAAATCGAGAAATTTGATGCTAGGAAATAACTTTTTTTAAAATATCGAAATAGAAAAAAAAATCGTGGTCTTAAGCTTATATATTAAATTAATATTTTTAGGCAGTATCATGTTAAGAAATTTTCAAAAAACTCAAATTGAGAAGATTATCTTCGAATACAAATGCAAAAACTATGCAAATTATTAATTCATGATATTTATGGAATACATCAACACTATAAACAGTACCACCAAATTTTATAACCAATGCTTACAATCAAAAGTCTTGTGCTATCCCAAGTACAACTTTCGCTTCGAATATCCTTCATACAGGATACTGTTGGTAAAAATCATGAGTAGCACCGTGTATGGCAAGAAATTGTTAGATAAACTGCATTATTACTTTTGCTTTAAGACATGTGTGGTTTTTCTTAAAAAAATTAAAGCATTTTAAGATCGTTATTTTTTATTGTTTTTCCCAAAAAACAACTTAGTCCTTGCGGGGCAGGAAAATGTCCTTTATTTTTTATAAAATTTTTTTTGGGTGATCTTGACAAGCCTATGCAACTTTTGAGACCTCTAAAAATACGATCTGAATTTTTCGATACGGCCTAGTGTGCAATATATACATTTGCTTAATTTTTTTTTTAATTAATTTTTTACCATCTGGCGCATATATTTCCATACAAAGCGTTGTTTTAGTTTAAGGATAGTGTTTCTGATACCTAAGTGTCCTCCTTGTGGGGTATCATGGTATTCTTGCATTATCTTGTGTTGCATTGCTTTGTTTGTAATTCTTTTCGGGGGTTTAAATATCATAATTTTTAGCGATTCTTTATTATTCTTATATATTTTCTGCAGCAGCATGTTAAACATATTTTTTAATTCTTCTTTTTGTATAATTTTAAAGATTTTATTTTCTACATCCAGCGCTAGTTCTTTTATATTCAATTTATTCATTTTAGATACTAATTTCTTCAGAATCGTCTCTAGAGTCGCTGAATTATCATTAGATCTTGCATGCATATTTTTGTTATCATTATATATTTTTGATGATAGTTTCATCGAAGTCGAATCTGGATTCGTCGATTGATCGCTACATTGCACGTGCACAGTATCATTCATTATTTGGATACTAGTATCATTTTTATTCATATTAATATTTGTATCGCTTATTTCAAATTTTAATTTACGTACGTTTTTTATATCTGTAATGGATTGTACTGTTCGGGTTTATTATGCGAGAAGAAATTGAATATTTATGCGCGATTTAAAACGGGATTGATAATTTTTGTTACACAATTTTAGACCCTGCCTATGGGTTTTTGCCGGCGTTTAAAAACGCCACTGGCTCTAATTAAAAAAATGAACCCTGAGCAAATGAATGCTCTGAAGGCTTTAATAAAAAGAGCTGATGGAAGCTCTAGTGAAATAAAATTAAGCTGATGGAAGCTCAAGTCTTAATTAATTTATTTCTTGATTTGGTCTTCCTTATAAAGGATTTTTTACAGCTGTTTTCTTAAATAAATAATAACAATATTTCTTATACATAACTTAAATGAGTAAAACTAGTGTTTTGAGTGAAACTTAATTTAAACATTAAACTGTAAAAGAGATGATAAAAGTGCAAGCGCATAAATAATATAAAGTAAACAAAGTGCGCAAATATTAATATAAACAAATAAATGTAAGTAGTGATGTGCGTGTTAAATAGTGCAATAGTGCAAGTGTTTATAGGGTACTCTACACCCCCATCCTCAAGATGAAAAATTATTTGATTTTAAGATAATAATTTTTTCAATATTTTTCTTATATTATACAATTCAAAAGCTAAATGTGAGTTTAAAACTTACTTACAACTAGTTATACAATTATATATATATATATATGTGATACTTTTACTTTGATTGTTAAGTTCATTTAATCCATTTTTTTAATAAATTATTATGATATTCTTTAATTTTTCCATTTACATCTATAATTGAATTTACTCCATTTTTATCGATTATTCTATATGGACCATGATAAATAAGGTGCTTGATTTTTCTTTCTATTCATCTTTTTTATTATTACACTAGCGTACCCCTCTGCACACTTCGTAGCGCAAACAACATAAATAAAATAAGAAAAATTAAATATAATTGAATTTTTTTTATTGCAATACTTTTTGATATACAACATTTTTCGTCTTCTTATTTTCCGTATAAATATATAAGACTGACGGTTTGCCGACACGTGAACAGGCAACAAACAATTGTCCGTGTGAAAACACTGGATACTCCAAATTCACACCGCAAACTCCTAACGATTGGCCTTGAGCCTTGTTTATGGTGACTGCAAACGCGAGACGAATTGGAAATTGCAGTCGTTTAAATTCAAACGGCATATCAGACGGTATCATTGGAATGCGCGGAATTAATACGTCTTCACCTTTAAATTTTCCAGTCAGAATTGTAGCTTCAACCAAATTGTTCATCAATTTTTTGATAGCTAATCTCGTTCCGTTGCACAATTTCGGTTGATTAATATTTCGAAGCATAATTACAGTGACACCAACTTTTAACTGAAGATTATGCGGAGGTAATCCTGGTAGATCTAATGAATTCAGAAATTCAGTTGGATAATTAACCACATCTTCATCATTCGTAACGGTATCAACAGATTTGTATGAAATCAAATCACCAGGAATTTTAGATTGTATCTCAAAATTCAAAGAATGAACATCCTTATTTTGCTGCTAAAATGGCTCTTTCACTCAACCAAGCATGATTCTTATAGTGTTGTGCAATGTCCGGAAAAACACTTTCAATCAATTCTTCAGCTGATTGCATAAAATGACAAAAATCAGTTGGCAAAGTAATCAATCCTGATTCATCAACAGGCATTGAACCATTACCAATTTTTAGCAATTGCGCTGAAAACTTAGCAGCAGATGGATCGTTTTGCAATTCCACACGGACATTAGTTGTTAATTTCAATCTTTTGATATAACGCCATAAACAGGATGATTTTAAACATGCATTAATTTCGTCAGCTGCAGTTGATTTGGGAATGACAGGTAGTGTTTGCCTGAAATCACCAGCCAGCAACACCAATGCACCACCAAATAAATCAGAACATCGGGCTCCAAGCATGCTAAGCCACACACTTAACCTGCATGCCACGGTCACCACATACTGTAATAAATACAAACCTTTTAAAAGAAGATAAAGCATTAAATGCCGCTCTGGCTGAAGGAATTTGATTCTCTAATGCAATCTAAGTGTGAATTTATTTTATAACGGTTATTTCGGTTTCAACAAAGCGAGAATTTCAAATATCTAGTCCAGAGGTGCACACATGGTTGAATAACAAGGTTGTTTCAAAACTGACTGTGCTCTCTTTCGCATATCCGAAAGTGTCAAAAATCAACTGGCTGTCGAAAAACAACAGCAACAACAACAACTGCTCAAGCAGTTCGCTTTGACATTTACGGCAGTCACGCTCTCCGTCTTGCTACTACCTTATTCAGTGTACCCTGGGTGCACACAAGAGCTTCGGGGAGCCACTCGGCTTTCACAGACAAGTCGTGTGTATGAAGCTACCGAACTTCTGCGACGCTAGCATTGAATCAGTTTGCGTTTGATTTTTACGTAGTAAGCATCTTTTGCGCAACTTGTTATGTTGAATTTTTGTTTTATACACACATACCAAGACAAAAATGGTGCGCTTGTGTTAGAAGCTCTGCCAACGCTGTGCATCACTGATCTAGTCACATTTTGCTTTTGACATTCATTCGTCGTCGCTATATGTGAAAATATTTTACCATATTTTATTAAAACTGTGTCGTTATAGGCGAATTCAGATTCTGAGGAATAATCAATTAAAATGTGCGAACTTCAAGAATACGACGTTATAACAGAAATGTTGTTATAACCGAGGTCGTTATAAGTGAATTCCACTGTATAAGGAAATTATGCCGATTTTGTTCTGTTTCTACTTTGAAATCTAAATTGGTTGTACCAATGCATTCAATTTCCTCACTCGTTATACCTGTTAGTGTTGAAATATTTTTTGTATTAACATTATTTATATTATTGATTTTACAAATGGAGATATCAGCTCCTGTATCTATTAAAAATTTTAAATCTTTGTTCGTATATCTACGTTTTAAAATTATGTAATTTCACAAACTTTTTGAAATTTTGTGTACTAATTTTGGCCTCTGCGGGTACAATTCTCTGCTACCCGACCTTAAATCGTTTTTTTCCAGTGTTTGAATATCTGTTTGAGCTAAAATTGTGATTTTTGTTATTGTGATAATTATTTGATAATTATTATTTTGAAAATTGTTGTTTCTATAAAAATCCCAGTTTGTATTATTGTTGTTATTGAAATTAGTATTTATAAAATATTTGTTATTAAAGCCATTATTATTATTGTAGTTCTAATTGTTGTTTAAAAAATTATTGCTTTGATAGCCATAATTATCATTCCTTTTATTATTATAATTATTATTATTTTAACAATAAGTATTATTATAGTAGTAATTTTTATCATTATTGTAATTATTATTGTAATAGTTATTATTATTATATTGATTTTGGTCATCATGGTACCTTCTATTATGCATACCAAATTGAATTCCTTTTCGAATATGAAAAATTGCGTTGCTGTCTGTCTTTAGGCTTTTTTCGACAGCCATGCATCTTTCTACGGCTCCATTGAACGTTTTTGGCGGATTTGCCAATAAAATATTCTAAAATTCTCTATTTTCGCCTTTTACAAAAATATTCAGAGACATACTCTCATTGACTTTATAAGTAACATCTTTTTCTAATTGTTTTGGATAATTTAATGTTTTTATTTCGAAATAACTTAACTGATCGGCAAGTTCCGCTATTTTCTCTCTAAATTCTGATATATTCAGTCTATTTTGTTTAAGTGCACTGAATTCACTTAAAGCTTGCTGTAAATTCTTTGGATTAGGGTAAGCTTTTTCCAACGAATTCTTCAGTTCTAAAAATGTTGCAGGCTTATTTGAGCGTCCAAGTATGCTGCGAACTTGGGCTGATAATTTAAAATTGTAGACGTATTTTATATAAATAGGTCTATCTTCATCTTTAATAAGATCATGCAATAACTCTGATTGCGTTACAAAATCCTCCAATTTATCAAAATTACCTTAAAAACTTGTAGGTTTTAATTTACCATATTAATATCAAAATTAGACATTTTTGCAAAATTTTCTTTTTCCTAAATGTTGGAGAAATCTAAATTTTCAAAATTATTTTCAAAAAAACATTTTTTTTCATAATTTAGCTTATTTATTATTTTTATTATTTCTTCATATGAATTAATGAATTTTTATTTTAAAACTCAGACTCTACTCCAATTTAAATTTTTTTCTACTTCAAATTTTATATATTTAAAAGTTTAATATTTTGTATGTGTTCACCACTGTATTTTCTATTTTTATATATATTTTATTACATTTAAATTTTTCCAACAATAAAATGTAAATTTACCACATTAATATTAGCTGCGTTTTTTCCAACATCCTGATCTGGATTTAGATTTGGTTTGCAACTCTGTAAACCTGTACAGCTAGATAGCGTTGCAAAAACACGTAAGAAAAGTCAACAACATTGTCAGAAATTATTTACAAAACAAACAAAAAGTCAGCAAATTAATTCTTTTCATGTGGCTTAATATAATCAGATGCAATGGAACTGGTTGTCGACAACGCTTAATCCCTACTACGAAGGCAATGCTTTGGGGAAGATAATTATTGATGGACGTTTCATTTTGTACACCTTACATCGTTGGCTGTTTGATGTCAAAATTAATGGAAATATTGATCCTGCCAACATCGAAAGCATGCAGCAACATATCGACAATGAGGTACACTTGATTACAGTCTCTTAAGACGGCGTAGAGACACCAGATTGTCAAGAAGAGTTCGAAGAAAAAGAACGAGCAACAAATTTTATTTATATTCTTAATAAATTTATTGCAAAAATTAAATTAAATGCTTTTTCAAGCATGGCACATTTCAGCGAACAATGTGTTTATTTGTTTTATAGCAGCATCGTTTATTTTACTTCGTTGGCTGTGCTGCGAGGTTCCTTAACCAGAAGTAGTCAAGGAACAATTTTGTGCAATTTATTTATCTTTAAGGGCATGTTTCAGCAAGTGCTGTTATGTCTTTGGCAAATGTTTGCTGCACATCTGCTTCTTCTGCTGAAGCCTTGATCCAGTCTTGTGACGCCGCCCAGTTGTTCTGCAGCTCATGGAATGTTATTTGTAAGTCAGTATCTTCAATAGATGAAAATATTTTCGTGCTTTTAATTGCACAAGACCCATAGAAGTAAGAAATATAGATATTAATATATTTATTTATTTTACTTCTATGACAAGACTGCATCTTCCAATTTTATTGCGCTGTCAAAGTGAAACATTTTACGTCTTTTTTTTTTTTTTGGTTCGGTTTTACGTTACCTGGCCGTGTTTACAGAACTATAAGAAAACAAAATCTAAATCGAAGGCAAGATTTTGTTTGTATGGAAATCGGATTTGGATGTTGGAAAAAACGCAGCTATTGTATACGAACAACATACATTTTTAGTATGTCTGAAACACCCTCTGATTATATTACTTATCTATTACACATAATTATGCGAAAGATGCATAAAGCAACAGGTGATTGACTAACGTTTCAGTCAATGAATAAAAACAATGCCGTTCACGTGGGCGTAAAATAAATTTTCGTGAGTGCTTAAATAAAAAAAGTCAAAAGTGCTGAAGTGTGAACAGTTCTAATATAAAAATTTATTAAAATAATGGGTTAATGGTTTTTTTTTTGTTTTTAGTTCAATTTCTTTCAAGTAAGTTTTAGTTTTTAGTAGATAAAAAATAATGTGTGTGTGTGTGTGTGTGTGTGTGTGTGTGTGTGTGTGTGTGTGTGTGTGTGTGTTTCTCTTTGCTGCTCCAGCAGCTTTTCGAGCTCCAGCTCATATGCAAGTTCTTCCCAGACTCGGGAAGGGATTTGGAAATCTAGCGACTTCTCCGCATTGATTTTGGATTTCAAATTTGCGAATTTTTGTTCCAATTTGAAAATTCGCTCACCGCGTCTGGACGATTGCGTCGGTGCAACGCTGGTGCCGTTGGTACCGCCCAGATGTCAGTTTTTTCAGACCTGGGTATGTTGGTATGTTTCGTCGCTCTTTGGTGCCGCCGCCTGGTTGGGCGCAATTTGCTATCGCGTACAAAACTCGGTCCATATTGAGCAGGATCGCCACGCAATGTTCGGGTTTATTATACGAGAAGAAATTGAATATTTCTGCGCGATTTAAAACGGGATTGATAATTTTTGTTATAAAATTTTAGACCCTGCATATGGGCTTTTGCCGGCGTTTAAAATCGCCACTGGCTCTAATTGAAAAAAAAAGAACCCTGAGCAGATGAATGCTCTGAAGGCTTTAATAAAAAAAGCTGATGGAAGCTCTAGTGAGATAAAGCTAAGCTGATGGAAGCTCAAGTCTTAATTAATTTATTTCTAGATTTGGTCTTCCTTATAAAGGATTTTTTACAGCTGTTTTCTTAAATAAATAATAACAATATTTCTTACACATAACTTAAATGAGTAAAACTAGTGTTTTGAGTGAAACTTAACTTAAACATTAAAGTGTAAAAGAGATGATAAAAGTGCAAGCGCATAAATAATATAAAGTAAACAATGTGCGCAAATATTAATATAAACAAATAAATATAAGTAGTGATGTGCGTGTTAAATAGTGCGATAGTGCAATTGGTTATAGGGTACTCTACAGGATGAACAATCCCATATAGAGTTCATGACGCTCCCGTTGAGATGTGCATTCATCCTTTGCAAGCACTTCTTGCTTCTTTTTTTCTCCCCTTGTTATTACCATGGCTTTCTTTAGATTATTACTCGTTTCTTCAGAAGGTATAAGTTCTTTAATAATTCAGAATCGATTTTTCTCGCGATAGCGCGTCGGCATTTGTATTTATTTTACCTTGTTTAAATATTATAGTAAAATCATAATCAGATAAATCGAGTCTGATTCTGGTAATTTTTGATGATGGATTTTTGTGACTAAATAATGAAACTAAAGGTCTGTGGTCTGTGACAACTATAAATTTTTGTCCGTACAAATATGGTTTAAAAAAAATTTATCCCCCAATGGATCGCTAAGAGTTTTTTCTCTATTATTGGTTTTTTTATGGCATGTTTTTGTAGAGTTCTACTGGCATAAGACATTGGTAAGTCTTGTCCTATTTCACCTTGTGATAACACTGCTCCCAAAGCATAATTTGAAACGTTCGTCATGAGAATAACTTACTTACTTAGGTGGCCATGACAACCCGTTGACGGGTTACGGCCAACTTCATTAGCTCTCGCCAGTCGTCTCTGCTTCGCGCGCGCCGTCTCCAATCTCATTCACCAAGCGCAGTAAGGACTTCCTCGGCCTGGTCAATCCATCGGAGGCTCTTCGTCGTCGACCCTCGGCTTTTGCTTCAAACACCTTTTTCGCTGGAGCTTCTTCATCCATTCGAAAGACATGACCCAGCCAACGTAGTCGCTGAATTGTTATACGCTGGACTATGTCAATGTCGTTGTAGAGCTCGTACAGTTCGTGGTTCATTCGAATGCGATAGTTGTCGCCAACTCGAACAGGACTAAATATTTTGCGAAGAACTTTCCTCTCGAACACCCTAAGAGCGGCTGCATCTATTTGCGATACCACCCATGCCTCAAAGCCATAGAGAAGCACAGGTATGATGAGTGTCTTGTAGAGTGTTAGTTTTGTCGATCGAGAGAGGGCTCTGGAACCTAATTGCTTACTTAGCCCGTAGTAGCACCTATTAGCAATTGTTGTTCTTCGCTTTATCTCCAGGCTGACATTGTTGTTGCTGTTTACTATCGCTGTCGCTGTCTGCTGTCGTGAGAATAAAGGGTTTTGAAAAATTGGGATATTGTAGAATAGGTGGTTCTATTAACTTCTGTTTTAGTGTTTCAAAAGCTGTTTGACATTGCTCTGTCCAATTGAAAGTTTGGTTCTTTTTAACCGACTTCAAAAAGGAGGAGGTTCTCAAGTTGGTTGGTTTCTCTGTTTTTTTTTTTTTAGTAACGCATTAAGACATTGTGCGGTTGTAGCAAAGTCTTATGAATCGTCTATAATAATTGCAAAAGGCGACGAATCTGCGCACTTCGTCAGCATTTGAAGGAATTGGATAGTTTTTTTATTGTTTCATATTTTGCTGGATCAGTCTTAATACCGTCTTGTGTAATTAAATGTCCTAAATAGACTACTTCAGGTCGTAAAAATTTACATTTACTTGCATTTAATTTAAGGTTGTATTTTGATAATCTTTCGAAAGTTTTACCTAAATTATTGTTATGCTGTTGGAGGCTACATCCAAAAACTGTTATGTCATCTACATATAAAAATGCTTCTGAGCTCAATCCTGTGAGTGCTAATGTCAACATACGTTGAAAACTGTTTGAGGATATTTTAAATCCAAATTAATAAATCTTTTGAATTGGTAATGACCGTCATTGGTCGAAAAAGCTGTTAGAGGTCTCGAAGTTTTATCTAAAAGAATTTGATGGAAATAACTCGTTCCAACTCGAGTGTGGAAAAATATTTGGCTCTACCTAATTTGTCTAATACATCTGCTATTCTTGTCAACGGAAATATATCACTTACGATTTTATCATTTAATTTTCTGAAATCAACTACCAAACGCCATTTCTTAGTGTCATCACTGCTTTTCTTTGGTGCAAGAAGAAGTGGTGAATTGTACGGGCTTACTGATGGTTCAATTATATTATTCTTCGTTAATTCTTCAACCTGTTCATGGATTTCTTTATTTTGACTGTATGGTAATCCATAATTTTTAATGTATGTGGGTGCATCATCTATTGTGGAAAGTCTTTGTGTATAAAAATAATTTGTGGTTTACTGTTCATTTTTTAAATGGAATATATTTTGATAGTCTCTGAATGTGTTTATAAGTGGATGTTTTGTTTCTATGTCTAACACTTTCAAAACTTTTTGAAATCTGATTTCATCTTTACGTGTGTCTTGCTTGAAATATAAGAATTTTGATAGAGGTATTAATTTTGGTGTTAGTTTACTTATTTTGACTTCTGTTTCAGTTGTGTTTAATATCTTTACGTGGCATATTCCTGTTGATGGAACTATAGAGTTCGCTATGAATACTCCTGATTGTATTTCCTCGTTTAATATTACACTATCTTGCTCTAAATTTAAGTTTATAGGGGCTATAATTTCTGTTCTAGGTGGTATTCGAATTATGTCAGTGTTACTATGTCAGTGTTGTTTAGTATTATTGTTAGTGTTTGTGTTTCATAATCAATTTTGCACAAATATTCAGTTAAGAAATCTCTTCCTATAATTCCGTCAGTGCTTATTGGGAAATCTGATTCTACTGCATGAAAAAAATGTTCTACTATGTCACATTGAAAATCTATTTTTAGTTGTACAGATCCCAAAGTTAAAGTTTCCTCATTTGTTATTCCTATTAATTTACATTTATTGTCTGTTTTTATTATTGTATCTGGTGCTTTATTCTCAAGTTTGCATATTGAAATATCTGCACCCGTGTCAATCAAGAATTTTAGGTTTTGTTTCGAATTTTTACATTTTACTATAATATAATTCGTATTGTTATCCGATATATTAAAAATCTTTAATTTTGCTGTCCCGGAAGTTCTTCTACATGGATCTCCGAGCATTTTCCGTTTCCCTGTATATCTAATGTTCTGTTACTATCATTTTTACTGTCATTCATGACATACATTCTGTTTTGGTTTCTATAGTTTAGATTTTGTCTATAGTTATTGTTGAAACTTCGTCTATAGTTATTGCTGTTTCGTAAATTATTCCAGTGATTGTTGCTATTATGATTATTTTGGTTATTTGTGCGTTGCATGAAATTTGTATTGTTGTTTCTGTTATTTTGCTGTCGAGCATTAGTATTGTTGTCATAGCTGCTGTATTGTGTCTTCTTGTTGTAGTTGTTAGCGTTTCCATTATATTGTCTATTGTTGTAGTTATTAGCTCCGTTATTTTGTCGTCCCCGGTATGAATTGTAAAAATGAAAGTTCTGTTTTCTGTTGTTTGCTTCAAAGTACATTAACTGATTATTTCTTTGTATATTTTTCTCTAGTTCCAAAGCTAAGTTTGTTGCGACAATTAATGTTTTTGGTTGAGCTGCAAAAATTGTGTTCTTTAATTCTTCATTAAGTCCATTTTTAAAAATAGTCAAAGCATAAGATTAATTTATTTTCATAATTAAATCTATTTGCTGAGTATTACTATCGGTAGGTAGTAAAGAGCTGCACAAAGCATTCTGTTTATCACGCCACACTATTGCACACTAGGGCGTATCGAAAAATTTAGATCGTATTCTAAGAGGTCTCAAAAGTTGCATAGGCTTGTCAGGATTACCCAAAAAAAATTTTATAAAAAATAAAGGACATCTTCCTGCCCCGCAAGAACTAAGTTGTTTTTTGGCAGATCTTGACAACCACATGAAACTTTTGAGACCTCTTAGAATGTGAAATTCGAAAAAAAATGTAATTCGATACGCCCTATTGCACACTACTCTAGTGCAGTGTATTTCAGTGTAAGATTGATTCGAAATAAAATTGTTCTGAATGCAGCAAAGCAAACAAGCGCTGCCCTGGATAACTTGAACGCCATTCGCTATAGTTGCTGCAGTAGCGCAACAGTTTGCTGTGGAACAAAATATCTAACATAGACTGACAATGATGTAAACCAACGGTACATCATAACAAGTATATCGAGTGCAATACTGTTGTTTTTATCCTTGTCTGTCCTTAGTATTTCAAGCTTAATATCTTGCGTTGTATGTTTTTGTCATTCAATAGCACGTGTGCCATGCACAGTGAAGCAAAAGCAATTAAAAGTATTTTATTAATTAAGATGCTTATTAAGTACGTTAAGATTAAATTAAAAAAAAATTGGGATAAAAAAATTAAAGTAGTCTGATATTAAATAAATCAGATAATATATAGGATATATTAAATAGTTCTTGACAATACGGAAAGAGGATCGTTAACATAGTTTATTTTTATGTAAGCCAAATATAAATAAATTGTTTCAGTGAAATTGGCCAAAATACATTTATTTTATCTTTTATTAAATAAATTCACATAAGAAAGATGGTTCATAAAATTTTCATTGGATTAAAACTTTTCCAGAAAACCTCGCATGTATATGAGATAGTAAAATTCTAGAGTCAACATGGCTATGGTAGGATAAAATACGAAGTCAACATGGCTGTGTAATTTTAAATGTACAAATAATTTAGAAATTATAAATCCAAATTTGTTGTTTATTGGAATTTAAAAGAATTCGATATTTTACAAATTCTGTTCCACTATGCACTCTATGAATGACTATGAACTCTTTCCACTCTTTTACAACAACTTCAATATTTCTATGATTGTTGCAATTCGCCGAATCGTTCGCAGGCGCAGCTTCATCGCAACAATACAACACGTGTGTGTTGTTGCTGTTATGTTTTTTATGCTCTGTTGTTGTTTTTGCCCTTTAAGTTGGTTGCTTTTGAACAGCAGCAGCGTGAAAAATCTTGCATGATGACCAGTGCTGTCACTTTATTATTAGTTATTTTTTTATTTTTTTTAATTCTACCACTTTTTACACTAACTATATACATTTTTCATATTATTTAAGTATTCTTAAAAAACCAGTGTATGATAAACACATAACATAATTAAAGAATTATTTCTTTCTATTTTGCATATAAAATAAATACAGGTTAACAAAAAAACTGTATTCGATTTTTTATGAGAATGTTTTTGTTTTTTTGGGAAGAATGTAGCTACCACCCAATATCTACATTAACCACTAATTCTAGACACAATCTACCACCATTTATTATGTGTAAGTGACATCACTGCTGCTAGCCTCCGCAGTCGCCTGGCAAAAAAAAAATCAAAACATACGAATATAGTACTATGGTGCAGTATGTTATAGTGCACATTCTTTCAACTTCAGATTTTTTTACAAGTTCCAATGCTTGAATGTTATATTACTTGTTTATACAGTGCTTGTTTAAATACCAAAACATATCTTACTGCAAAGTTTGGTTTGAAATGCTATTTGATAGTATTTGATGGTATTTGAAAGCATGGCAGATGCTTCAAGTCATTTTTTTCATGCTTGTGCAGCTCTTTAGTAGGTAGTTCATTAATTTGTGAATTATTTACTTCAGATGTTAAGTTTAGTAGTTTTTCTTTAAAATTTGATGCCGTACTGTTTCGTTGTGTCAGTGTAGATAGTTGTGTATATATTTGTGTAATTGTTAAGTTGCTTTAAATGAATTTGTGAGAGCGAGTTTAAGTTTACCGAATGTGTCTATACTTGCTGTATGTCCTATTGTTGTTTTAACATTATTGCTTAGTTTTACATTGATTACAATGTTTATTAATTTTCTTTTGTTTTCTTGTGTAATACAAGTGCTTTCTATTAGTTGTACTAAAGTTAAAAAGGCGTTTAATTCCTTGTAGTTACCGTTAAAAATAGGAATGTTTTCAAAATTACTTCTATATTTAGTTCAGACATTGTTAATTTGTTCTTGTTATCTACTTTGTGATTTAACAAAAGATTTTTTGTTTCGTTTAGTAATTTTTGGAATTGATCATTTAATTCAAAGGCCTCTTTTTTATTTAAAGATTCGGCAGTTTTATTGAAATGTAAATTATAGCGATCTAAATAATTTAGCTTTAAAATCGATTGTTTCTGTTTTGTATTTTCTATTTGATGATTTTTTGATATTTTGCTTAATTTTTAATACCTCATTAAAAATTTTATTAACTTCTTCCATTAGCTTATTATGTTTTTGTTCTTATTAATAACAATACCTACAAAATAGTTGCGAGTTATGTTCAAAGAAATCAAATCTGCTTAGTCTCATTTTACATTTACTACATTGAAAACAATTTTGATGCCAACTTTTTCCTTCGTACTCTATATATATTACTTTATTTACGTTGCAGAATGTTCGAAGTATTATTTAAAAGTTAATGTTTTGTTTAAACATTTGCTCTGGTTTCATGTTTTCTTACGTACTTTTTGTAATATAAGTTAATTCTATGCAAAATGTAAGCTATTAGAGAAAAAATTACTAATGTAATAACTTTTGTCCATGTAATATAAGTTATCTGAGTTGTTGTTATTGTCGACCCAATATTATTGTCGATGTTTTCATTTATAATAATTTTTTCTCAATTCTCGTTATTTAACATTGTTAGATAGTGATAAACATGTTTTATGATAGCTATCATAAGTTTATTTTATTATACTGCAAAAATAAATTTTTATATATTATTATTAATTTTTATTTTTTACATAACTTTGTTTTCAAAATTTATTTATTTTTTAAATTTCATTTTTTAATTTTTTATCTGTTGTTATCCTAGCTATCCGGTTAAGTTCTGCCACACGTTGTCTGGCTTTGACAACTCTTCCAGCTCTTGGTCGTCGAATCTTTTTGGAATTTCCGTCTAGTTTTTCCTGTTTTACCTCTGGTATTTTCGTTTGTCTCGCTCGGTATTCTTCTAAAGTCAACGGTTTTGGTCCAACGTTTTTCAAAGATGATGGAATATATTTGGGTGCGTCAAATGTTTTGCCTTCAGGCTGGTATTTTTCTATTTTGTTGGAATTTGAAAAGATATCGTTTATTTCTTCTAATGTTGGCATTTGGATTATTAATTTGTAGTATTGTTTTCGATGCAAGGAAAAAATTCAGTTGGTCAGGATAAGTTGAGATCGCAGGATCGATGGTTGCAGGATCGACATGTGATGAATAAATGATTTTTCAGTTCTATTTATTTTATTTAAAGCACTTATCACGAAACTGTCGTGATGAAGTGTTTGGTGTTTTTAGAGCGCACCAACGCTCAGGATATGAAGACTTAAGAGCCGCGCTTATCGAGAAAATAAAAGAAAGTTTTTAAGCTTGTAGAGCTCAGAATTAGGATCAGATAGATTTTGTTTTTATTTAAAGAAGTTACAGATATTTAGGGTAAGTGATATAGTTATTGACACCCTAAATTTTCGGCACAGTTATTGACAACCTTCCTTTGCATAACGTTTGCTGCAATTTTAAGGAATGAATCTGGCAACACTTACAAAAAAAAAACAAAAATATGTTTATTTTTTATGATTTGCTGACCTCTGTTTTGTTATTTCTCTTTAAGTACTGTAAGAAAAGTTGTGATGAATATACTCATACGAGCAATTAAGATCAAAGGTATTTTTTGTTGTGATTTTATTAAGAAAAGTGTAAAGTAAAATAGTCGACTACAGTTATTACAACCAATTTTTTGTTTAAAAATTAACTTATTTATACATGTTGAAGCGTATTTAAAGTTAATATTTTTTAAAATAATATATTTTATCGTTAATATAAAAATAAATGCTGTTGCCAATAATTGTCTTAAATTGTTCACTAATTTCAGTTGTTGGCAGGGGGCTGTCAATAACTGTCTCATATGAAGAGTACAATTATTGTCATCGCTAATTGTTGTTACTTTATACAGTCATTTTTATACAAATTTTTTTCAATTTTTTGTAGAACAATGCCAAAAGTAACGCGATCATACAATGAAGAAACGCTTAAATTTCAGAACGAAAATAATTTTTATGATTTTATTGAGCATTATCTCGCAATTCACAATTAGGTAAAATTTTGTTTTTTTTTGAGTAAAGGTTTTTTATTTTAAGTAATTTACTACTAACGTAAGAAAAAAGCTTTTTTTTTTTATAAAATTTATGAAATATCTAATCATTAAAGTGCCTTGCTATCTACGATAAAAATGAAATAAGTTCTTATTTTAATATGATGCCAATAACTATACATTAAGTCTATGGCAATAATTGTACCATGTTGCCAATAATTGTACTAACTCGAGTGTCAACAATTATACCAAGTGGCCAATAATTGTACTCCGTTGAGATGCCAAGAGTTGTACTCACACTGTCAATATCTATCACATTGGATACTTTTTTAAAAATCATGCTTTTTCTTTTATTGAACAACATTTTATAAGAACTTTATGCAATTATTTAAATTCAAGAATTATTAATGAAACAAATGAGTACTTGCTTAACTACTCAAAATAAATCATTTTTTAATGAAGTTAATTCAAATATGAAATTTCCTTATGGGTGTCAACAACTATACCGCTTACCCTATACAATTTTTAACACTATTATTTCAACATTAATTTTACCACTATTTCCAAGACTCCTCCTTGAATTCCAATATTTTCTAGTTTTAATTTAAAAATTGACAATTGGCCAATCACTCTTGGTTTAGTAAAATTCTTCATATTTCCCCTCAAATTGATACTCTCTACCAATAACATTTGGTTCAATAAATTAACGGCCTTGATTCTAAAATGTCATTGGAACTTGTTCAGTTCATCAGCTTGTTGTTATTGCGTAGAGTTTTTCATGCACATGCATTTGAAACACAACATCCGCTGTCACGCTTATGCTTGTGCGGTATCTAGCGGCAGAAGTGTAAAGGGTGCTAAGTGCATCGAAAAGAATTTGAGTTCAATGTTTTGTTTACGTTAACATTTTAGGGATTTAATATTTAGAATTTGTCACAATATTTTTGTTCATATCTTTGGGTTTTATTATTGTCATATGTTGGACAATTGTAGCTACGCATGAAAGTCTTTTGGGTGGTCGGTTTGGTAACTATGTATGTACATATGTAAGTACACTACATACATTAGAAACCAGCAAATGAATTAAAAGTGATTACTTACCAGCAGAACGTAATATTTTCAATATTGTTTTTTTTTTTGTTTATTTTTAATTTAGAAGAACAAAAAGATTCCTACTTTTTTTCTTAATAATTTAAAATATTTTTATATCGCAAGAAATACATCTGAACAAATACTTACTACATGTAATGTAACGAAGCTCCCGGTCTTCCGGGTCTATAGCTGAGGTAAGCTCGCCGGATTCCAAGGTTTGGAACAATTTTAATAAATAAAAGAGACGTGCAGGATTTTACTGATATGTTTTTTATTGGGTCTTTAGGCCAATATGTCTAGACGGTGATGAGAATACGTGGCCTTATTTACTCTGCTCGACGTTATGCTGCCGATGATCACGCGTAGGTGTAGTGTATGGTCGTCCAAGTCGGTTGTTTATTAAAAAAAAACTTATAATACTTCAAAAAAAAAGATCATTTGAGACCTGCTACTTTAATTATACTTAATATAATTCAAAATAGATCATTTGAGACCTGCTACATTAATAATACTTAATATAAGTTTCAAAAGATCATTTGAGACCTGCTACTTTAATGATGCTTAATATAATTCAAAATAGATCATTTGAGACCTGCTATATTAACAATACTTAATTATAAATTTCAAAAGATCATTTGAGACCTGCTACATTTATGATGCTTAATATAATTCAAATATAGATCATTTGAGACCTGCTACTTTAATGATGCTTAATATAATTCAAAATAGATCATTTGAGACCTGCTATATTAACGATACTTAATTATAAATTTCAAAAGATCATTTGAGACCTGCTACTTTAATGATGCTTAATATAATTCAAAATAGATCATTTGAGACCTGCTACATTAATGATGCTTAATATCTTTCAAAATAGATCATTTGAGACCTGCTACGTTAATGATGCTTAATATGTTTCAAAATAGATCATTTGAGACCTGCTATGTTAACAATACTTAATTATAAATTCCAACTACGTTAATAATATAAATAAATTCCTTTTCTTGGTCCGTCTATGTCCTTTTTGTCACCACACCTTACCTACGTATCACCCTTCCTTTGATGTAACTCCGCGTTCTTTCCTGCACTCGACTTCTTCGCTGTCCGACTTTCACCTTTTGTTGTCTGCTAGCGATCGTTCTTCTCCTTTTGATTGCCTGATGCCAACCCTTGCCTTCAATGGTCCGTTCTTTACTGCCTGATGCCAACCGTCACCTTCAATGGTCTGTAATTCACTGACTGATACCAACCGTCGTCTTCAATGGTCTGATCTTGACTGCCTGTCTGCTTGCTATTCATGGCTGGCTTAACCATCGCATTCTTGCCGTGCTTCTTCTTACGTGTCTCTATCTTGTGCTATGTTTGTGTGTAGCAGGGTACACTGAATAAGGTAGTAGCAAGACGGAGAGCGTGACTGCCGTAAATGTCAAAGCGAACTGCTTGAGCTGTTGTTGTTGTTGCTGTTGTTTTTCAGCAGCCATTTGATTTTGACACTTTCGGATATGCGAAAGAGAGCACAGTCAGTTTTGCAGCAACCTTGTTATTCAACCATGGTGTGTAGCTTTCAATATATCGCTCGCTAGCTTGTCTCTTAGCTGGCTTGCTGCTTCATTATCCCTTCTCGTTCTTTCCTTCATTTCATGTTGAGGCTCATGCCTCATTATGTTCGACGTCTCTTTAGCACACTATCACATATGGCAGGTATCAGTTTTCTCTCTATTCGATCGTCTCTCTGGCAAGTGCGGTTGTGGTGGGGAAAAACTGGTTCTCGTCATAGTGTTCTGTTGCGGCGTCTTGTTCTCTGCTGCATAGTATAATTAACGAAGTAATATCAGGAGTGAACGTACTCTGTCAGTACCCTAAATGCCAAAATCGGCCATCTTGGCGAATGCAGACAAAGCAAACAAGCCGAAGCAAACAAGCCGAAGCAAACAAACAAATCTAAATTCAATGGAACATCGTGTTGTGCTAAGTGCAAATAACATTAAATATTTTCGTTGTGATATTTTTTTATTATAACAATAAACTAGATAAAATAAATATAATACAATAACTGAGGAATAACAGTGACTTCAAGGTGTTTGCAGCGAATTGTTCTAAGAGGTCCGAGTTTATGCAGCAGCAACAGTGACTGCAAGCAGCATCCAATGAATTGCAGTTTATTCAATTTGCACTTTTAATTTTATTTATTACTTTAACAATAACAATAAAAATGATATACAAAGCGACAAATCACAATTTTCTACAATTATTTAACATAAACACGCGAGAGTTGGTAGCGGATCATTGTTTACATTTTGCCTATTCTTAGCGTTCTACTCGTTCGTAGATTTTGTATGAGCTCTCAACTTCGTTTTGACAATCACGGTTCGCTGCTCTCCTTCGCTAATTATACTATGCTCTGCTGTATGTATAAATATTTTGCCGCAGTGCCCGTTAGACCCCTTTTACATTGATCAAGACTTGAAAGCAAGTTTTTTTGACGTTTTCCTTTGAACTTGACGAAACCTTTTACATTGTTCAAGACTTGAATTCAAGTTTATTTCTTCTTTCTTTGCTTTCTATGAAATAAAAACAGCAAATAGAAGCAAATAAAACAATTGTTGTGGCTTAAAAACAACAAATAATGAATTGTTAAACATAAAATAATAACAATAACAAAAAAATGCTCTGCATATATGAAATAGCATAAATTTATAGCTGCAGCTCAACAAACGCACGTTGATGTACGAAAAAATAATAAAGAGCACAGCCAACAACGCGAAAATAACATAACGAACACGAACAAATTGACGGTACAGCTTCAATGTTCTTTTTCCCTTCCGTCGCTTCCGAAGTGCGGCGAATTGCCTACAAGCTCACAGACTTGATTTCAAGTCTTGATCAATGTAAAATGGGTCTTACTCTCATCACTGTCTATATACCATATACATGAATTAAGTTGATACAGGGTGGTTTTCTTATTCTAACAATTAAAGTACTAAATTTATAATCTTAACAAAAGCAATATTTTGTAATAGTTAACTTAAGGGTTGCTAATAATAAATAATTACATAGTATTATATTGTGAGCATTTTAATTTAAGTTCATTTCCATTCAATATTATTATTATAAATTATTATACATAGAAGTTATTATTATTATAAGTGTTATTTAGCTATTAAAAGTGAATATATATCAAAGTTAAGATTATTTTAAATTGATAAGATATTACCATTATTATTATTATTATTATAAGTTATTATTATTATTACTGTTACTCAAATCAAAGGTTCCTTTGACACGGTTAATGACAACCGTCGTGTGCGGAAAAAGTTGTTTGCGGGTTTTGCCCGTCACAGTAACTACATCGTGTTGTACAAATTATTCAAGTGTAAATACAGTAAAAAAATATCAAACAACTACATTTGTATTTTTGAAGAAATAAAACTACATATTTATGAAATAAATACACGTTGTGTAGTAAATTTTACTAGAGTATTTTTTTTTAATTGTACTGTTACTTAAGCAAGAAAAAGTTTGCAGTTTAAATTTTGCGAGGTTTAAGCCACGCACTAAACGCTATTATAAAGTGTTAAAAGGTCCTGCCTAATTAGTTGCCGGCGCTTAAAAACGCCACTGGCTCTACCTTGTTTCTTTTCAGTCTGAGCAGATTAATGCTCGAAGGCTTGAATCCAAAAAGCTGATGGAAGCTATTAGAAGTGCTTAACTCATTTTGTCAATTGCACCTCCTTAAAAACTAAATTAACAGGATCTTTCGTCTTCGAACAAGCCCTCCTCTGTCTGTTTACTAACAGAACTTTTCCATATTCGAACCTGGAAATATATATTATATATAGTTATCGTATCTTCTATAATTGATTTATTATCATCGCAATATACACCCCATTGATTGTACCTATTTTCAAAATTCATATATTTCTGCCTATTTTCCTAATTATTTACTTTTTCCTTCTTTTTCTTGTCTTTTTCCGGTTTTTTAAAAGAGAATCAGCACGCTCATACAGCAGCACGTATTCTCTTTTTTTCGTATTCATTCTCACGTATGAATGAGTGCTCTGAAAGTGTAGCCTCTATGTTTTTTTGTGTATCTCAATGGACTTTGCCATCTGGCAACACCATTTTTTACTACACTAATGTTCCATCTCTCACTACCTTCCCTGTTATTTTCCATGATGGCCGCCCCATGGCTGTCACAGAAGAGAAGAAAATAGCAATTTAGCAAAGGTAAGTGTGTGTATATTTTGTTTTTGATAATTTCCTTTAGGTTTTAATGCAGAGATAAAGAGATTGGAAACTCCTCGCATGAAAGAGAAAGGAATAATAATGTGCGCCTTATGTCAAAAATGTTCAACACTAACACAAATGTTGTAAATGTGTTAGTAAAATGTTCACCAAAATTCAGCTAGTTTGGGTTCAGCTTTAATCCAACTCAGCTGGATTGGGTTCAGGTTCAGGTTTTCACCACGGTGCAAACTCATTGAGCGCATTCAGCGAACTTAAATGCTTCCAAGTAGCGCTGAATTTTAGAATTTTTAAGTGACTGTTGCTATTTAATCAAAGAAATATATGTACGCTATTAAGTTCCCACTATTAAAAAATTAAAAAATATTAAGAAGTGATTATTAAATACTTAAAATTTTAAGATTTGCGTATAAAAAGTGCACTTACATTGCAATAACATAAGCATTCGTTGTTATTTTGCTAAACTAGTTAACACATGCCCCTGTATTTCGACATTTGGGCAATTTGCCTGATATTTTTCGTAACTATTTAGCAATATAAAACAGCGCTAACTAAGGTATCACTGTGAGAACACTTGTGTCGCTTGAAGGCGGCCACTGCCTATAACAGGGTTGCATCGGACAAAAATAAAAAAGTACTCTTGAAATAATAAAATATATATGGAAAAATCAAAAGGTCTGTACAGATATTAAAAATTTATCCGTATATAATAAAAAAGTAGAGAATATATACAAGCAAAAAAAACAAAGGTCCAAAAAAAAGATAATAATATATATCAATTCAATTCGTTGCCTTCATGAAAATGTTCACTTCAAAATCGTGTAGACATTCTCCATCCTTGTCATGTCTTCATTCATTATGACAACAATCATTACAATTTTACAATAATAACGAGATAAAATGACACGTTTTAACCAACGCAAATTTCAATTTTGACTCTAGCTGACCTCATAAGTCGAAAAGTAAGCGTGCTAAGCTGCCCACTCAGAAGTTCCAGGTTTGAATCCTGTCCAGGTATTCCACGCATAAACCTCTCCCTTTTATTCTTTCCAAATGTCTTATCAACTGAAGTTACAAATTCATCAATATTAACGGCTTTACATTTGTACTTGATAGTAGAGATGTTTTTAGAACAACATTGCTTCATAACTCGAATTGACTGAGGTCAAACAATAACAAACCACCACACACCAAACCACTACAACCTCCATAACCCTTCCTCAAATTCTCTTTTTTACGTCTGTCGTGTGTGTGGTGATCGTGGCATGCAGGTTAAGTGTGTGGCTTAGCATGCTCGGAGCCCGGGTTCGATCCCCAGCCGCGGCGAAAAGTTTTTTTCAATAAAAAATTTTTCTGATCGGTCACCACCTCTCTGCAGACAATGGCAAACCTCAGAGAGTAAATAATGCCATGTAAAGCTTCTTGAGAACATGAGCCGTTCGGAGTCGGCATAAAACATGTAGGTCCAGTTCTCGGTCAATTGTGTGCAAACATTTAATAACACACACAACACAATTGATCATAAGAAGCTCGGTCAAAGTCCTTTCAAGGGCTGAAATGGCCAATTTGTTTGTTTGTTTTGTGTGTGTGGCCGTTATTTTTCGTCAGAAAAACCACAGAAATTTTTATGATTGAGTGTCAGTCAGCGGCCATATTTGTTTTTAACTGCTAAAGTGTACCGAAAAGCGTAAGTCAACTATTATATTAGCAATGTGAATATGGATGCGGACAACAATTTTTGATAAGAATTTATATGTGTTGTTATAAAATGAAACCCTACCTCTGGGACACATTAAATACATCATTTCAAGAGCTATTATTAATATGAAAACATTAAAGTGTGATTTTAATTAATATAATTGCTTACATCTTTATTTTTACGTCTTCAAATGAACACTTTGTTTTGTATGCTTGCCCAATATTTATCAGCTTCTTATATGATATATTTTTCATTTTAATAATACAAATAGAAAAGAATAGTAACAATAAGAATTATCATTATTAATTATTTCATTATTTTAATTTAAATTCACGTGAATATTTTTTTCTTTAACCCATCGAATTTGCTTTTTTTAAAAAGATTCGTCCTTTCAGTTGCGCGACCACTTTTCTTATTTCAATGCTTATTGCTCAAATTTCATATGTTGAATGACGGTTTGAGCTTCAGCATGAATGATAATTCGGTCACTACGAATTATCACTCAAAAGTGTTAAAATTGTAGTGTCTTTCAAGATCGCTAGTTTGAGCATCGCTTAAGTCAATATTCAATAAAATTGCTTATTTTCCATATGGCAACATTGCTTATTTTCATGTATCAACCACCAATACTTGTAAGCAAACTCGAAGCAAGGACCAAAGTGTGATGAAATACGAAAAATTTGTTTATTTTCATGTATGACCCCTTTTACATTGATCAAGACTTGAAAGCAAGTTTTTTTTTACGTTTTCTTTTGAACTTGACGAAACCTTTTACATTGTTCAAGACTTGAATTCAAGTTTGTTTCTTCTTTGTTTGCTTTCTATGAAATAAAAACAGCAAATAGAAGCAAATAAAAAATTGTTGTGGCTTAAAAATAACAAATAATGAATTGTTAAACACAAAATAATAACAATACCAAAAATAATTCTCTGCATAAATGAAATATCATAAATTTATAGCTGCAGCTCAACAAACGCACGTTGATGTACGAAAAAATAATAAAGAGCACAGCCAACAACGCGAAAATAACATAACGAACACGAAAAAATTTACGGTACAGCTTCAATGTTCTTTTCCCTTCCGTCGCTTCCGATGTGCGGCGAATTGCCAACAAGCTCACAGACTTGATTTCAAGTCCTGATCAATGTAAAATGGGTCTATCTACCACCAATATTTCTAAACAAACTTAAAGCAAAGACCAAAGTGTGATGAAATACGAAAAATGAAGGAAGTACCAAGAACGGACGTACTTCGTACCATCTGATTTGTATGAAAATTTCATACAAGCTGGATGGTACGAAGTACTTTCCTATTTTGGTACTTCCTTCATTTTAGTACTTCATCACACTTTGGTCTGAAAAATTTTCATTGGGAATTCTCTACATCCAATACGTAAACAATATTGTAAAAGCTTTAAAGTGCTGCCACATAACTAGAGTGAAAGTAACCCTGAAAATGTTTGGCAACACCAAAAAGAAAATACATTGGATAGGGGAAAAATAAAGTTGTACTAGTACGAAAAAGTTGGTACTTTGTATCTAAATTATTAATAAGTATTCAAAATGGTACGAAAGTACGTACTTATGCAACCTTGGCCTTTATGCTGAAATCGCAATATTGCGTTAGGTCGGTCGTGCGCCGATCGTACTTTATATCGACGTTGCATAAACTTTACGAGATGAGCTGTCAGAACGCACGACCTATAAATTAACAAAACTCAATGTTGCGCTGACAGATCGTGCGTCTGTAATTTTGGCGATGCCAATAAAAGCAGCTATACAAAAATGCCCACAAAAGTTGTTCTTACCTGTTTCGCCAACGCATATTTATACAAAGATAATTTGAAGAAAAATAATACAAATAGATTAACTTTATCAAAATTTTCATTTGATTACTTTTATAGCATGAGTTATTAAAAAACATTATATAAAACATAAATTCCAGCGACAATAAAATACATCCCACGAAATTCTATCTTTGTCAGTGAAACCATAAAACACCCACATTTTAAGCGCTTTCAATGAAAATGCAACTCTGCTATATGAAGAAATGTCAAACGCACGACCGAGTAGAACATTTTTCTACTTATCTCGTTAGATCGTACTTTGGTCGTATTTTATCTCTTCTTCTTGTTTTACGATATAAAGTACGACCAACGCTTGAGGTCGAATTTAGATTTGTACCATAAGAACACGTTGATCTCTACTCGAGCTGTCAACGCACGACCGACCTAATGCAGTATTGCGATTTAGCCATTAATCTGTAAGACCCATTTTACATTGATCAAGACTTGAAATCAAGTCTGTGAGCTTGTTGGCAATTCGCCGCACATCGGAAGCGACGGAAGGGAAAAAGAACATTGAAGCTGTACCGTCAATTTTTTCGTATTCGTTATGTTATTTTCGCGTTGTTGGCTGTGCTCTTTATTTTATTTTTCGCATATCAGCGTGCGTTTGTTGAGCTGCAGCAATAAATTCATGATATTTCATTTATGCATAGCATTTTGTTTGGTATTGTTATAATTTTATGTTTAATAATTCATTATTTGTTGTTTTTAAGCCACAACAACTTTTTATTTGATGTTTTTATTTCATAGAAAGCAAACAAAGAAGAAATGAACTTGAAATCAAGTCTTGAACAATGTAAAATGTTTCGTCAAGTCCAAAAGAAAACGCATTCAAGCCGAAAAAGCGCTCAGGTAGCGAAGTAGCATAAAGTGATACTTTCTGCTGAATGCGTTTCTTTGCGAAATGTCAAATTTCCAACAAACTGATTGATCATCTGTCAAAATGAAGTGAGCGTAAAGCGCTCAACCGAGTTAGCATAAAATATTTTCGCTACCTTAGATGACGACCGCTCAGGGAACATGTTGTGTGAGCGGATTATGCTACATACCATTCAGCCGGAAAGTTGTGTAGCAGCTACGTAGCAAATTGTGTGCTGAATGCACTGAATGTAAAAGGGGTCTAACCCAATACGGTCTGAACTTAATCGCAGAGTTGCCTGAAAGCGTAGTTTTCTATAATATGGAGTAGGTTTTCATGTTACAGTACGAATTTAAAAAAGTCTATTACTAGTACTATTTTATGAAAGGTATTTCATAGGTCTTGTCTACATTTGGGCCAAGTTAAGGATATGTAAACCATCAGTATAAGCAGTAGGGTGCTTTAAAATTAACTTTTTTTTTAATTATTGAGGCCTTACAGCAATAGTATGTGATGCACATATAATATACTATAAATATTATTATGGGGCCCATACACAGGCGGACTTGTTCGCGAACTTGGATGAATTTTTGTGAGAGGAGCTTCAGGTTTTACAACAGGTTTCTAAGTTAATAGTTGTGTCCGCGTACTTAAAGTCAAAATTTTGAAGCACAAATTGACAATTTTATATGTTTTTATCGTCAATAATGACATAAAATGGCAAATATTATGGACAACGTAGCTTGTAGGGACTTTTTAGAGAATTTTTTAACAATTTTTTTAGAGATCTTCCTTGAAAAAAACTTCCATATCAAATGAAACAGTTCCGAACTTGAATGAAATTGGAAATATTAGGTCTTCTTACCGAAGGGAAGCAAAATACTAAACACAAATTAAACAAATCCAGCTCATCATGTATGAATTTTTGAGGTACTACAACAAGGCTTTGAAGTACTACAGCAAGTTTTCGTAGTGTGTGGCAAACCGAAATCTGGGTACTCGTACATGTTGTGGGTTATGTTCATTCGTATATGGGTCCTTTTAAGAACTACAAAGTTTGAAATTAACAAAAAGTTTTCAAGAACACATTCCATGTTGGTTGTTTATTCGTTCCAATCTGGATTAATAACATTCTACTCTATTTGTTGTTTTTTTTCCGGAATGAATAATGAAACGTAGTCATTAGGCGTTTTTGTTTCTATGTTGAGAGAAGAGCAGATCACAGAGCTAAAGCGCGTGGAGTACATTTCAAAAATACTCAACTCAGAGTTAGTTCAGAGATATCTGAATTAATAAAAAAATCAAACCGTAAATCAAATGCCTTAGCTGTCATTTAAGAGTATTTTTTGTTAAATTATTATTTAAAATCATATTTTGTGCACAATTTTATATTTTGTATGCTCTTTAGATTGTTTTCTTTTAATTTTGTTAAAGAGTTTTTGTTTTCATTTTCACATCGACAGTACTCTCATTGTGCTATGAGTGAAAACAAAAACTCGATCAATCTGCTCTTAACGCTCTGAATGAAATAAAATCACGAACAAGTGTTTTGACATTCTTTGCTCTGCTCTTAACAAATAAACGAAAACGCCTATTAAACTAAGGCAACTCTTTTTTATTAGTACATTTTATTGGTCACGGAACCCTACTTACAACTGAACTTGGCAATTATGAGGTCAAATCACATTCACAATACGTGTGTGCCATGATACAAGAACTCAGGTAGACTTATTAGAGTTGAGTTCCTAGAAATCAACCTGCCATTGCTGTCAAGCTCAGCGTCAATATTGCCACATCTTGAATTTTGTGGGAAAAAATATTTTTTTGGAATTTTTTGCATGGGACAAAAGGGATAAAAACTTATTTAATAATATACAAAGCATCTTTAGTTTTTGTTTGATAACACAGTGCGACACGAAAAAATAACTTCAAATATCTCTTCGTAGTAGTACATGGTAGTACATGGTCTATATATTATGCCCTCTTACTCAGTTTTATCGGATTAGGTCAAATAAGAGAGAAATTCAAGGTCAAATTTCACCATTTAATCACCAATTTTTTCTTATAACTCTTAAACTAAATTCAAATCCTGTAAAGTAACTGCATCTAAATATTTGCAATGGATGGTTCTTTACATTTTGATACCATTTTTTGCTCAAAGAGTTACGTAAGGGGGTTAATTATTTCTTCGAAAACAGGGCTTTTTTAATAAAAAACAAAATTTTCAATAGTTCATTTACTTTGTATTTGTCTTCAAAAACAATAATATTTTGTTGAATTTTTGCACACACCTTAAGTAAAATAAAATAACCCACCTCTGAAAAGATCACAACAATTACATGTGCGCATCCAAAGACATTCGGATTCAAAGATTACCAAAAATATTAACTTCGTTAATGTAAGCCCTAGATTAAAATTATTTAGATGAAAATTATAGATCCTACAATTTTCTTCAAAACTGTCCTTAACATTTTTACCGAAAGAGTTACCGTTTTAAAGATATGCGAGCAAATATGTATTTACAACTTATATGAAAAATTCGAATTTGAGAAGAAATAGAAATAAAAATAATTTTTATTTTAACCGTTTAAATTTTTCATATATAATTTTCATATAATTGTAATAACATATTTACGCGCATATCTTTAAAACGGTAACTCTTTCGGTAAAAATGTGAAGGACAGTTTTGAAGAAAATTGTTGGATCTATAATTTTCATCTAAATGATTTTAATCTAGGGCTTACATTAACGAAGTTAACATTTTTGGTAATCTTTGAATCCGAATGTCTTTGGATGCGCACATGTAATTGTTGTGATCTTTTCAGAGGTGGGTTATTTTATTTTACTTAAGGTGTGTGCAAAAATTCAACAAAATATTATTGTTTTTGAAGACAAATACAAAGTAAATGAACTATTGAAAATTTTGTTTTTTATTAAAAAAGCCCTGTTTTCGAAGAAATAATTAACCCCCTTACGTAACTCTTTGAGCAAAAAATGGTATCAAAATGTAAAGAACCATCCATTGCAAATATTTAGATGCAGTTACTACACAGGATTTGAATTTAGTTTAAGAGATATAAGAAAAAATTGGTGACTTAAAGGTGAAATTTGACCTTGAATTTCTCTCTTATTTGACTTAATCCGATAAAACTGAGTATGAGGGCATAATATATAGACCATGCACTATTATAAACCATTGCGATATTTGAGGTTATTCCAATTGACCCTCAAATTGTCGCACAGTGTAATAAACGCAACTTAATTTTAAAATGCACGTGATAAAAATGTTGATAAAAAATTCATATGCACACGATTTAATTTTCATATCCACCACACTCCTATACAACTGAATAATATAGGAGTTCAAAAACACAAGACATTCAACTAGGAAATTAAAAACAAAAAGGTTTTTATAGCAATATTTTCACTAATTTATTATTAGTCTTTGCCTCTTTTTTTCTTTCGTGGAAAAATTACCGAAAACATCCTTAAAAAAATCAATCATCTAATATTCTAGTTAATTTGTTCGCAACGGCTTAATTTATTAACCAATTATTTCTTTTATTGCGTCTTTCTAATCCGTTTTTCTATTATAATTCTTAATTCTATTATAATTGTTCATATTATTTAATATTAAGATTTACATATACATAATCTACTGAAATGTTGGATTTTGGCTTAAAGATATGGCAGCATCGTATTTTGACAGCATAGGTATGCCAATTTTTGCTGTCATTCTAATAAGTCTACCTGAGTCCTTATATCATGGTGTGTGCATAAAAAATTGGTAGAAAAGAAAACTTGACGCGCGCAAATTTTTTTATTCTAATTAAACTCGAAGTCTCCAATCTCTTTATCTCTGTTTAAATGGACAAATGATCATAAATGGCCCGATGTGGAGATCATCATTCGTGGACGCACAGGTTAGTGTTCATAAAATTGAATGGAAAAGTGCTTTGTTTATTTTTTACTTTTCATTAATTGCAGGTCGAGTGCTACATAAAAGTGCCCCTACACTATGTATACACAAATGACTTGTTTCATTTCGAATTTCATCTCTATGTCAATATTGAACTTTTGTCATACAGCTCCTTTCTTTTGACCACAGACTATCTGACACGATATTTTTGCAAAATGTTTGCGTTTTCCGGCAATTTCATTCACTCGAAGCCACGCCCGTGCTCAATTAGTTGCAAAATGATTTCTTCAGGCCAATCCACCTAAATAATTGTTAAAAAATATAAATTTGTGGAATAAATAATTAGATTTTACGTTTTTTTGATTTTCTTTTTTATTGCATGATGTTGTTTTTTTTCAAACTTCGAACTTTTACATATGAAAAACAGATCAAATAAGAAAAATTTCTAATTCAAATTTGTACATATGGAAATACAAACGACTTTTCAGAATTTGAATTCCATATGTTCCACACTATATGTATGTCAAAGGTATCTGTAAAATTTGGCATGTCATATGTATGAAACATATATAAAATATTTATTTATTTATTATAAGCTAAGCCTTTGAGGCTTTAAAGCTTTTAAAATTTAGCCATTTACAAAACAATTTATTATAATTATGTATACCACTTTAGAATATAGCATAATAACTGAAATATAATGTTATTTTAACATTGACGTGATTTAAAATTATGTTTCAAAATTATACATATTAACATTGTGAAGCCAAGGCAAACATGGTTGTGCATGTAAAGCATCATGGTGTCGGCCTAGAACGGTGGGAGGTATCAAGACAAACAAGGTCAGTACGCCACACTGATAAGTATAATCATATACATAATACATATCGTTCACTTCAAGGTGGTATTTCGACAAACAAGGTCATATTTACCACACCAATTTTCTTAGAAACAAAGAAATGGTTGCGAACGCTGGCACTAAGACAACTAGGTCTCATTGGCCTGTCGTATTATTATATGTCATACAAATCGTTCTCGCTGGTTGTAGGACAAAGTCCAAAAGATACAACCAGCACAGCACAACCGAAAAAATGCTTTTACATTCACCAAGCATGTTCGATTATATTAATTTAGTAGGTCCAAAACAGGTTCAGGTTAGGTCCATTCAGATGTATATGTTGTATTATGTATATCCATAACCAGGTGAGAATTATGTGCCATTGGAAGATGATGATCAGAATCACTGTCGGTACTGCAGATAATCTAATATTTTATGTTTTATTGAGTACATGGATTCATTTAAAGATATAACATCTGAAACAGAATTAAAGTCTCCGCAAGCGCTTCTTAATGGTTCATTTTGCAAATAATTTGTTCTACAAAAGTTCATAAAAAGTAACTCAAAAGATCTTCTAGGACGAAGTGGCATCTTAAAGTAAATTTTACTCAATAAATATGGACTGTCTACATGTCCATGTAAAAGCTTCACAATCCAACTAACGTTAAGCATAACTCTCCTATTTTTCAAAGTAGGAAGATTTAATAGCTGTAGGCGATATTCATAAGGTGGTAGATTAAAGTTAATATTGCAATAAAGATAGTTCAGGCAGAACAAAAGAAATTTTTTCTGAACAGATTCAATGTCATCGATGTAACAACCATATCGTGGACACCATACAATCGAAGCATATTCTAAGATAGGCCGAACTAGAGAAGTGAATAAAGTTTTAGTAATAAAAGGATCATTAAACTCTTTTGCCCAACGTTTAATAAATCCTAGGGTACTATTTGCTCTATTTATTATTTTATTTATATGAATGTAAAATCGTAGTTTAGGATCCATGGTAACTCCAAGATCATGGAAACTATCTAAGGATTCTAATGTGTAGTCACATATTTTAAAATTACACTTTAAGAATGGTTTTCACGAGAAGGTCATGTGCTTACATTTTTTCATATTAAGATTCATCAGATTTATTCTGCACCAGCTATGAAGATTGTTGATGTCAATTTGTAAGAATAAACCATCATATTCTTTCTTAAAAGACAGGAATAGTTTGACGTCGTCAGCATACATCAAGATGTTAGAATGCTTTATGACCGATGGCAAATCGTTTATATAAAGCAGAAACAAAAGTGGCCCAAGATGACTTCCTTGGGGTACTCCAGAGATAACAGGAAACTCGTATGATTTCACGAGTTTAAATAGAACAGATTGTGTTCTGTTACTTAAATACGATTCGATCCATCTCACCATTTTTGTGGGAAATCCAATCAAAGATAATTTTAGAATCAAGAGCTTGTGATTTACAACATCAAAAGCTTTGCTAAAGTCCGTGTAGATAACATCAGTCTGTAAACCTTTTCCAAAATTTTCTATTGTCATAGATGTAAATTCAAGGAGGTTAGTGACCGTAGATTTTCCTGAGAGGAATCAATGTTGACATGGGGACATCAACGACTTAACACTGTGTGATAATTGTGAAGTAATAATTGCCTCAAAAAGTTTGGGCAAAGCACTTAATTTCGCAATTCCACGATAGTTATCAACTAAAGATCTATTCCCAGATTTATGCAATGGGATAATGAATGACGCCTTCCAGGTAGTTGGAAAATAGCAAGCCTTTAGAGAATAGTTAAAAAGCAAAGTGATTGGAGTTACTAATTCTTCACAGCAATATTTCAAAATGCAAGATGGGATGTTGTCGGGACCACTTTTATACGATGTTTTAAGATCTTCAAGATAAGATAAAACTGTGTTGTTGTCAACTATTGGGAGGCAAATATCCCCAGAATGAACATTAAAAGGATAGCTACCATTATCAAAAGATGGCGACGAGTAAAAGTGCCCCTACACTATATGTTCAACACAAATGACTTGTCAAAAAGTTTCATTTCGAATTTCATCTGTATGTCAATATTGAACTTTTGTCATACAGCTCCTTTCATTTGACCACAGACTATCTGACACGATATTTCTGCTAACTGTTTGAGTTTTCCGGCAATTTTGTTCACTCGAAGCCTCGCCAGTGCTCAAAAAGTTGCAAAATGATTTCTGATGAATGATTTCAAATGAAAAATATAAATTTGTGGAATAAATAATCAGATTTTACGTTTTATTGACTTTTTTTTTATTGCATGATATTGTTTTTTTTTCAAACTTCAAACTTTTACATATGAAAAACAGATCAAATTAGAAGCAGTTCTAATTCAAATTTGTACATACGGAACTACAAACGACTTGTCAGAATTTGAATTCCATATGTTCCACACCATGATATAATTACTCCAAGGTAGTATTGACGTTTCTGTTGGAAACGGACGTTTGTCAAAAAATATAACAAGAAAGAGAGCGCTCACAATCCGTCATAGCATACAATTAATTTTCACTGGTCACATTCAGCGTACCCAACAGTTGCCAACTGCTAAGTCAAAACTTGATGCACATAAATATGAAGTTACGCATTAAAATGCATTTAAAAAATAGAAAATTTTTAATTTGTCGGTAAAATTTCCATTCGTATTTGATACAAAGCTTGATATTTCATAAACTTGACAATTTTTCTGAAACTTCAATACCGATAATAGCGCTCCCCGATGTGTTGCTGTCACAACAGTTGACACAGCTGAATGTGGCCAACGAATATAACAACGAACAGCTGTTTTTGACAAGGGTTCGTTTACTTGTAGCTGAGAGAATCAACATTTGTCAATACTACCTGGTAAAATTATTCTATCATGGTTCCACACTATATGTATGTCAAAGCTATCTGTAAAATTTGGCATGTCATATGTATGAAACATATAGTGTGGGGGCACTTTAAGTCGACTTGAAGAAGTCAGCAAAAAGGTTACAAATGCTATAATCATTATCAGATTCCACATTTTTATATTTCATAAAAGAAGGATAGGAATCAATCTTACGTTTTATATTTACAAAACTCAAGAATGATTTTGCATCAGACTTAATTTTTAATTTTACTTTTGTTAGGTATATGTTATAGGATTGCTTGCACAACAGCTGATAACTATATTTAGTCGAAGTATAACGGCCGAAATCAATCAAGCTATGTGTTCTTTGATATCTATCTATATATATAAAAAGAAGTGTACGTTTGGTTGAAATCGCATCACTTCGGAACGGCTGGACCGATTTGGATAATTTTTTTTTAAATGTTCGTTTTAGTCCAAGTTAGGTTTTTAAGGAAATAAAAATTGACCACGGCCACTTTTGCTACCACTTTTTTTGATTTATCTAAAATCGGAAAACGGCTGGACCGATTTGGATAACTTTTTTTCAAATGTTCGAAGTAATCCAATTTTAAGTTTTGTCGATAAGAAAAATTGACCACGCCCACTTTTGCGCCCACTTTTTTCGATTTATCTAAAATCGGAAAACGGCTGGACCGATTTGGATAATTTTTTTTTCAATTTTTTTTCAAATGTTCGTAGTAATCCAATTTAAGTGTTTACTGAAAGAAAAATTGACCACGCCCACTTTTGCGCCCATTGTTTTGATCTATATATCTAAAATCGCAGAACGTCTGCGCTGATTTTTTTTTAAATGTTTGTAATAGTCTACAAAAGTTTTTTACATAAAGAAAAATTGTCTACAATATCGATAATATCAATATTATCCATTATCGATATTAAATTTCATTTTCACACTTGACACTTTTGAAGTTTTCAAGATGTCACATATCAGAAGACACTTGCTTATTTTTTATTCACACCACCCAATGTACCCAGTGTGCTTTCTTTTTCATTTGGATTCCGACGTAAACAGACATAAATTTTGCCGAAGCAAATTCTTTTGGATAATTTTATTACTTACAAGCAGCAATTGTTCTATTAGATGAATGTTCAATGAGCCACAAAAAATCACTGGAGACAACTGGAGACATCGTACAATGAAAAATTTACGTGGCAATCAACAACTTTTCGGTGGTGCATTGATATTATTGTCTGGTGATTTTCGACAAACATTGCCCGTGATTGCACGATCCACACCAGCGGATGAAATTAATGCATGCTTGAAGTCTTCCTTTCTGTGGCGATATGTCCAAAAATTGACATTGCACATAAATATGCGTGTTCAGTTGCACAATGATCAATCTGCAGATCGTTTCTCGAAACAATTGTTAGAAATCGGCAATGGAAAAGTTCAAATCGATAATGCAAATGGTTTGATTACTTTGCCAGATAATTTCTGTACAATTCTCAAATTAAAAGAAGAACTGATTGAACGCGTTTTTCCAAATATTGTACAAAATTACAGAGATCACAATTAGTTGAGAGAACGCGCAATTTTGGCACCAACAAATTTACATGTCAATGCAATTAATTTTCTGATCCAAGAAAAATTACCAGGTGCAGTGACATCATATAAATCTATTGATAGCGCAATGAATAACGATGATGCCATACATTATCCAATCGAATTTTTAAATTCATTAGAACCACCTGGTATGCCACCGCATTGTTTAAATTTAAAGGCCGGCTCATCAATCATTTTGCTACGGAATTTAAACGCACCAAAACTGTGCAATGGCACCAGATTGGCTGTAAAAAATTGATGCTGAATTTGATTGAAGCAATAATATTGACTGGAAAAGCTAAAGGCGAAATTGTACTCATACCGCGTATTCTGCTGATACCAACAGATATGCCATTCGAATTCAAGCGTTTACAATTTCCGGTGCGTCTGTCATTTGCCATGTCCATCAATAAGGCGCAAGGACAAACGCTTCAAGTATGCGGATTAAATTTGGAACAGCCGTGTTTCTTGCACGGTCAATTATACGTTGCCTGTTCAAGAGTTGGCATTCCAAGCACTTTATTTATTTACGCACCGGATGGAAAAACAAAAAATATTGTTTATCAAAATGTATTGGATTGAGTTCGGTGATAAGAAATCATAAAGTTCGAAATACAACTATTTTTATAGTTATTTCGAACTATATTTATATTTATTTATTTTTTTTATTTTTTAAGATTTCAAACAAAAACCAACACTTGGTTTCACTTTACTGTGTCTTATAAATTGCTAAAACAAATGTTTGAATTTTTCAGCATTGATACAAACTGAACTGATGCAACATTAACGTTATGTTAAAGTTTGAATCATTAGTAGTAAAAGCTTTCATATAATCTTTTTGTAACCGAAATAGTATAATTTCACACTTTTTCTTCAGTGTAACGAAGTGCTCCGGGTTTCGCTATATATTTATACTTTTCCAATATAGGTGTCGGGTGTAGCAACGCGCACCGGGAATTGCTAGTATATATAAAAAGAAGTGTACGTTTGGTTGAAATCGCATCACTTCAGAACGGCTGGACCGATTTGGATAATTTTTATTTTTAAATGTTCGTTTTAGTCCAAGTTAGGTTTTTAAGGAAAGAAAAATTGACCACGCCCACTTTTGCGCCCACTTTTTTGATTTATCTAAAATCGGAAAACGGCTGGACCGATTTGGATAATTTTTTTTCAAATGTTCGAAGTAATCCAATTTAAGTTTTGTCGGAAAGAAAAATTGACCACGCCCACTTTTGCGCCCACTTTTTTGATTTATCTAAAATCGGAAAACGGCTGGACCGATTTGGATAATTTTTTTTTCAATTTTTTTTCAAATGTTCGTAGTAATCCAATTTAAGTGTTTACTGAAAGAAAAATTGACCACGCCCACTTTTGCGCCCACTGTTTTGATATATATATCTAAAATCGCAGAACGCCTGCGCTGATTTTTTTTTTAAATGTTTGTAATAGTCTACAAAAGTTTTTTACATAAAGAAAAATCGCCTACAATATCGATAATATCAATATTATCCATTATCGATATTAAATTTCATTTTCACACTTGACACTTTTGAAGTTTTCAAGATGTCACATATTAGAAGACACTTGCTTATTTTTTATTCACACCAACCAATGTACCCAGTGTGCTTTCTTTTTCATTTGGATTCCGACCTAAACAGACATAAATTTTGCCGAAGCAAATTTTTTTGGATAATTTTATTACTTACAAGCAGCAATTGTTCTATTAGATGAATGTTCAATGAGCCACAAAACACTGGAGACAACTGGAGACATCGTACAATGAAAGATTTACGTGGCAATCAACAACTTTTCGGTGGTGCATTGATATTATTGTCTGGTGATTTTCGACAAACATTGCCCGTGATTGCACGATCCACACCAGCGGATGAAATTAATGCATGCTTGAAGTCTTCCTTTCTGTGGCGATATGTCCAAAAATTGACATTGCACATAAATATGCGTGTTCAGTTGCACAATGATCAATCTGCAGATCGTTTCTCGAAACAATTGTTAGAAATCGGCAATGGAAAAGTTCAAATCGATAATGCAAATGGTTTGATTACTTTGCCAGATAATTTCTGTACAATTCTCAAATTAAAAGAAGAACTGATTGAACGCATTTTTCCAAATATTGTACAAAATTACAGAGATCACAATTGGTTGAGAGAAAGCGCAATTTTGGCACCAACAAATTTACATGTCAATGCAATTAATTTTCTGATCCAAGAAAAATTACCAGGTGCAGTGACATCATATAAATCTATTGATAGCGCAATGAATAACGATGTACCATACATTATCCAATCGAATTTTAAAATTCATTAGAACCACCTGGTATGCCACCGCATTGTTTAAATTTAAAGGCCGGCTCATCAATCATTTTGCTACGGAATTTAAACGCACCAAAACTGTGCAATGGCACCAGATTGGCTGTAAAAAAATTGATGCTGAATTTGATTGAAGCAATAATATTGACTGGAAAAGCTAAAGACGAAATTGTACTCATACCGCGTATTCTGCTGATACCAACAGATATGCCATTCGAATTCAAGCGTTTACAATTTCCGGTGCGTCTGTCATTTGCCATGTCCATCAATAAGGCGCAAGGACAAACGCTTGAAGTATGCGGATTAAATTTGGAACAGCCGTGTTTCTTGCACGGTCAATTATACGTTGCCTGTTCAAGAGTTGGCATTCCAAGCACTTTATTTATTTACGCACCGGATGGAAAAACAAAAAATATTGTTTATCAAAATGTATTGGATTGAGTTCGGTGATAAGAAATCATAAAGTTCGAAATACAACTATTTTTTAAGATTTCATACAAAAAACAACACTTGGTTTCACTTTACTGTGTCTTATAAATTGCTTAAACAAATGTGTGAATTTTTCAGCATTGATACAAACTGAACTGATGCAACATTAACGTTATGTTAAAGTTTGAATCATTAGTAGTAAAAGCTTTCATATAATCTTTTTGTAACCTAAATAGTATAATTTCACAATTTTTCTTCAGTGTAACGAAGTGCACCGGGTTTCGCTATATATTTATACTTTTCCAATATAGGTGTCGGGTGTAGCAACGCGCACCGGGAATTGCTAGTTTTTTATAATATTTAGATTTTAAGTTTCTCAATTTTCTTAATTCATTGCTATACCACACAGGGCCTGAAATTATAGATGCTTTTCTTTGCGAAATAGATCTAGTGAAGCAGTCAATGAGCGTTGTATTAAACGCGCAGACCGCAGCATCCAGATTCTGTGAAGATAAAACTTTTGTATTAAGATGCAGTATAGATGACCAATTTATACTGGATAAACTATTTTTTAACATAACATAGTTAGTTTTTTTAAAGTTGAATTCCATGAATGGTTGACTAGCATGATTCTGTATAGATGGTTTAGGAAAATTGAGACTTATTTTAATGGTTGGATGGTGAGAATCTTCAGGAGTGACCAGAGGATCGGACCTTGACACTGAAGCAATGTTGCTTTCATCAAAAAATACCAGATCGAGCAAACGGTTATTCTTATTCAAGTGACAGTTTAGTTGGAAAAGACCTTGACTTGAAAGCTCATTTAAAAAGTAATTATCAGATGAACTTTCAGACGATGGTAAATATATTGAAGGGTTTTCAGAGCAATAGTTCCAAGAAACATTGGGTAAGTTAAAGTCACCAGTTATTAAGATATGATCATTAGGATGTAGCAATAAGAAAACTTTACTTATAGAAGCCAAATGTTTGCTATACACTTCCAAGTTAGAATAGGGAGGTATATATGAGCATGTAATAAAAAGACTCAAAGAACCGTACTTTGCATGCACACAACAGAATTATATGTCTGTAGCTTCAAGGATAACTATTTCTTGAGAGAAATGTGTTGATTTAACCGCAATCAGCACACCCCCACCATTAGAGAAATTACCAGGAATAAAGTTTCTATCTTTACGACAAATATTAAATTTGTTACATAGAATTTCAGAATTCAAAGTGTTAGGTCTAAGCCAAGTGATATATATATATATATATATATATATATTTAAATCAAAAATATAAAATAATGATTTATGAAATGCTCAAAAACGATTGTGTCTTGACTTGTGTAGCATCAGAGTTGATATTTAATCTTGCAATTTTATTTCGTATAATTATTAGTATTTTTTCAACCTCCGGCGGTATGCTACCAGCAAATCCACTAACAAGAAGTCGCGTAACATCCTTATTTATTTCATTGATCAATTTTTCAAGGTCGCTTACCATATGGACATTGTCCACAGTAGACATGGGTAACGCAGCGTTGCGTTGCGTTATTGAGTTGAAGCATTAAAATGCGTTACTGCGTTGATACACTTCTTTTAAAAGAAGCAACGCAATAGCGCATTAATACAAATGCAACACTCAAAGCAAAGCAAACACCAAGAAAAACATTGAAAGCAAATGTACAAATTGTACGGTTCATCGAGCACAGTTGGAAAAGACAGAAAGTTGAATCAAACAAAATAAAATATGCTTGTATTATATAGAAAAGAGGTTGCGTTGAAAATGCTGCTAAGCATGAATTCTTGGAGCATGTCTGATTGGATGATGCTTGAGCACACATGTGTGAGTTTATTGCAAATTGAACATGTTCGCTTAAAAAAGTATAAGCAAACTTAAATCCAACTTCAAACTTGTTTTGCCCACCAAAAATGTGTATTTATCTGTTTGAAAGCTCGACTTAATGATAAAAAAACACAACCATCTGCTTGCTTGCTTGAATTTTGGGTTTTTTAATTTTTGGTGGATGCTGAAATCTGCACTATATTTAGTAAAATTTTATACAAGCTACTATTAATTATATTCTTATTAATGAATATAGCCATAATATTAAACATTGTAAAAGAATTTTTATGTTTTTTTACTTTCTATGTATGAGCTCTTTAACACATGACTCAACGCACAATGCAATGTTTGACTATGAAACTTTCTGTGCTGATACGCGTCTTGTTGATACAGATACCATAACATTTTGAACAGCAGCATGACGCAATTGCGTTAACGCACTTCGCTGATACAGTTAACTGCGCTTGAGATAGTGTATCAGCGCTGCAATTTTTACTGCGTTACCCATGTCTAGTCCACAGCACGCCTTGAATCGCCTTCATTTATAGGAGCAACTATTTCTCTCCATTCATGCATTCTGTTTTAGCATTATTATTTTCTTGCTTTTTATTTTGAGCTAATTTTGCCACATTTGAATACGAAAAACTTTCGCGAACAGCTTGAGCCGCCCTTTGAACATTACTTTAAGCTGGTTTGTGAAAATTCCCATTATTTGTTGGTAACGAAGGAAATTCTTTTGGATCAAATCGATCCAATTCCGCAAGTCTATTTTGGAAGATACCATTAAACTTTGCACGAGCCTCTTGGTAAGAGATGCTTTCAATCGTCATTGCTTTCTTGATCGCAAAAGATCTCTCTCTAATTTGGCAGCTTTTGCTAGTTGGTGCGTGATTTTCTTTGCAATTAAGCATCTGATTTGTCCACAATTTTCATTTTCCGCATGTATCCAATAACAGTTACGTATCTCCAAGCCTTTAAAAATAATTATCAGTCCAGAAGGGACTCTCAATCCACTATCATTTTTGTCTTTTCTTTCTACACGTATCATTTTAATGATGGAAGAGGTGAAGTGATGTCTTCCATCAGCTCATCCATGTCCAGGTCCGTGGGTATATCAAAAATAATGCCGATTTTGGAAACAAAATGGTGTAAAATCTTTGGTGTGTAACCATGCTGAGTAAGTCGAATATCTCTGACAAATTGATTGGCAGCGTCGCCATTTTTAAAACTAATTTTGTAGCGCCCGAAGCCTATCTTCGAGAGCTCAAATACATCTTTAATGTTTAATTTTAGCAACAATTAAGTCACAGATATAGAGTTAATGAGTTTTCTTGATTCATGTCTGTCAAAACTAGAGTCCAAATAAAGAATAAATGAACCTTTATGTCCAATAAAGTAAATTGGTAATGTCTCACCATCGTTTTGTTTTTTGCGCACTAATTGTTGCTGTTTTTCATTGCTTAAAATTGACTGCTCAGTTGTCTCTTTTGTTGACTGATGTTCATCTACTTTGGAGCGTTTTGAACTCCCACTCAAGCTGCGGCTTCTTGTTCCATCTGAAGACTCCAAGGGGCCCAGAGACCCCTTACGCCTCCTGCTCATTCTAAACTCGCTCAAACTCACGCGCTTTATTCTTTTCCTGCTTTTCAATATGTTGATTGAAGCAAACAATTGTCCAAAAAATTATTAAAAGCAACAGAAAAACCAGCGACTTTACATATATATAAGGATTATAAATGAAATTAAGCTCTATGTATTAAACACTTGGACAGAAGAAAATAACTCTATATGAACAGTTGCAAGTTCACAGTTATAAAAATGTTCTAGTTGAATAGAAAAAAAGAATGTTCACTTAGTAGACGACCACACAGAACGCCTTACAAAACACGATGAAATAAAAGTATTTTGCCTAATATTAACTTTTTAAAAGCTTAAGCTGGAAGTTCATTCGACGCAGTTGCGTTTTCCGTCCGTTTACTCGCTAGAGCAATTTACGCAAGAAAATGATGGTAGAGTTCAATCACTGCGTTTTACATTCAGAGCAAGCAAGGGCTGCAACATCATAAAACATTTTGTATGTTCTAAGCGTTGTATTTCTTAATAATTTTTATCATTTTTACACAAAAATACTCAAAATGTGTTAATTTATAATCATAAAAATTTAAATTCTAAGTATTAAACAAGTCCTATTAACAAATTATCAACAAAAAAACATAAAACATTTTAAATTTTTAAGATCTATGTGCAAGAGCCATCCCTGAAAGTAGTTGCTTCTTACTCGTTTCTTAACTTACTTCTCGCTTTTCGTTATAAGAAACGAGCTTTCAAAAAACGCAATTTACGCAAGAAAAGTTGAAATATATTCAACTTTCTTGCGTAACTAGCGTTTTGCTAGCGTAACGTTCACAACCATTGAACTCGCTCCCATAAGCTTTCACATATTTCGATTTTATAACGCCAGCGATTAAACGGATGAAAAACGCAAATGAATCGAATGAATTTCCAACTTAAAACTTCATACTTTATTTATATAAGGTGTGATTAAAAAATCACGCATGAGTGAAAAATCACTAGCTTTATTTAAGAAATCACACATTAGGGGTATCCACACTGAACTCGTTAGTTTGTTATTTGGTTAGTTGTTACTTCGTTAAATTTGTTGACTGTGAATACACCCTTATGTTTAATCTCGTTAGCCTGGTAATTGTTATTGAATAACAGCTGATTTTACTTTGCCCAACTAACGAAAACTTTATCAGGGTTGCTCAGTTGTTACTTCGTTACTCGGTAGTTCGATAGTTCGATAATTTTACAAAAACAAAGTGCATGTAAAAAACTAACAAGTAACAACTAGTGTCCGACCGAAACCAAAATTTTGGCCGAAACCGAAACCGAATTTCGGCCATTTTTGTAATATTCGGCCGAAACCGAAACCGAAACTGAATGTCTACTTGAAAATTGTTAAATTGTTAATTGTTAAAAGCTTTCAAATATATAACAATTGAAACATATTATAATAACGTATATATACGATAAATATTCTTTAGCCTTTATTCATAAAAATTTACGAGCCTCTTATAAAGCCTTTACAAAGAAAAAATTTCAAAAACAGTATTCATAAACGTCCAATAACGAAAAAAATTTCTTATAAAGGCTTCTTAAATGAGTAACCTTCAATAAACCCTTGATAAAGCCTTTTTAAAATTTTTACTCTAATGTGAGCACAAATATTGTCAAAAGTACTTCAAACTGTTTCAAAAAATATGGAAACATGCCAAAACATTTCAAAATATTGGGAATAAAAATTATAAGTGACAATTTTTTCAGAGAAGAACATAGATTAAACATTTTTTTGACTGTTTGCATGTCAAAATATTGATAAAATTATGAAAAATAAACAAAAAATTATTGAATTTATCAAATTCACAAACCATTCTTGACACTGTTCCCATTTCAAATTAAGAGTGTTCCTATTGTAACAAATAAGCTGAGACAATATTTTTATGAATAACAAAATTTGAAAAAGCATTTTATCTCTAAAAAGCTTTTTGACTATTGAGTACTTTAAATCTATTTCAAGATATTTTTATATATATTAATATAAATATTTGAACAGTAATGTTCAACTTTAAAATAATAAATAAAGAGATCATTTTAATATCACTTTAAAGAACTTTTTAGTATTTAAAGTTAAATAACTTAATATTATAATCTAAAAAAAAAAATCTACATTTATCGTTTTGTGCTGGACCCAACCCACACGGTCAATCAAATGACTGAATTTCACGTTCTACTTAACACCATTAAAAATTTTGATGAAAGCGAACTCACATCTACCATTGAAATATATGTAAGAACCGAATTAGTAGTGTCCGATCAAATATTCGGTTTCGGTTTCGGTTTCGGCCATATTGATGCCGAATAGCCGAAACTGATTAAAAGGGCCGAAACTGGCCGAAACCGAATATTCAGTCGGACACTAGTAACAACTAACAAACTAACGAGTTCGGTTAGTTCCCCTATTGTCACACGGCACTTAAAAACTCACGAATAGTGATTTATCGCAGGAATCTGACATCCATGTCCCAATTTAGACAACGCGATATTGCGACGATTTACTCACCGATTTTTTGTTTGTGGGATCGGGTGTTGTGATGAAAGCGGAAAGGTACACATCGGCCGTACCAGCGATTTTGCGACAATTTGTTTTATTTTTGCTTTGAATTCATTTTCAATTCACCGTTTGATTTAATTTTTTCTTCCAACTTCATGGTACAATTACTTCAAGGTAGGATTGACGTTCCTGTGGGAAAATACTGTGTGTCAAAGAATTTAACAAAAATGAGAGCACTCACAATCCGCCATTGCATACCATAAATTTTCACTGGTCACATTCAGCGTACTCAACAGTTGGCAACTGTTAAGTCAAAACTTGATGCACATAAATATGAAGTTGCGCATTAAAATGCATTTAAAAATAGAAAATTTTTTATTTGTCCGTAAAATTTCCATTGGTGTTTGATACAAAGCATGACATTCATCAACTTGACAACTTTTCTGACACTTCAATACCGATAACAACGCTCCCCGAAGTGTCGCTATCACAACAGTTGACACAGCTGAATGCGGCCAACGCATATAACAACGAACAGCTGTTTTTGATAGTAATAGCCCATCCACAATGACGACAACGAGCGACGAGCGTCAAACGTCACTTTTATTTCACATGTATTTCTTATGGGACGAACTTTTGGAGACAATCGCGATGACATTGTTGCCCGACATCGAATGTCGCTGCAGCCAGCTTCAATTTAATTCTTATTTGGCGACGAAAACAGACGACAAAAGTAAATGTCATTGTTTACATTCGTGTTTTTTTCATGCCGGCTGCTCGAGTGCTCGTTTTTGTGTTTATTTTATTTTTATTTATTTATTCATCTACTGGGCAACTGCCCTCACAGATATAATACAGTAACTTAAACTAATAATCTTAATCTAGAGATAACATTTCAATTAATATTTTCTTAAATAATTCTCTATTCATACTGAAGTCCACATGACTAGCGACAGAATTACATAAACTTAAACATTTAGAGATAACCTCATTTTGACTTAAGTTAGTTTTATGGGGAAAAATATAAAATAGCGGTCTTTCCCTAAGGCCTCTTATTGGCGCATACAAATGGATAAGTTCCAGCAATTCTGGACATTGGATCTTGCCATCTAAAATGTCTTTGATGAATAATATTGAAAAATGCTTTCTTCTTTGCTCCAGACTTTGAATTCCAAGAAGTTTGCAACGAACTATATATGAAGGCATGTCCTGATATGTGTACATAATCCGTAAAGCAAAGCGAGAAAACCTTTTTTGCACTTTTTCGACTCTGTTAACATCAACTGCATATGAGGGGCTCCAAATAACACTGGAATATTCCAAAAGGGACCTAACCAAGCTCATAAAAATTGATTTAACTGTGTGTGGATCAGAAAAATCCTTGGAGTTTCTTTTTACAAAACCTAGTTGAGAGTTTGCCCTCGAAATGACGTAGACTCTATGAGTTTTAAAGGAGAAATAAGGATCAAAATAAATGCCAAGATCTTTTACGGTTGTTGGCCTTTTGAAAAAATTGTTGGCACTGTATGAATATTGGTGCATAATGCAAACCTTTTTTCGATAAAATGTTAAAATATGGCACTTTGAAAAATTTAATTTTAAGCCGTTTACCTCACACCAAAGCAAAATAGCGTTAATATCGGCTTGAAAATTCAAGCAGTCAGAAGAATTTTTAATAACTGAGAACATTTTCATGTCGTCAGCGTACATCAAAGTTTGACAGAATTTAACAATATTAGGTGAATCGTTTATATATAAAATAAACAAAAGTGGCCCTAAGTGGGTGTTCCCTGGGGAACACCTGAGGTAACTTGAACCATAGAAGAGTAATTGTTTCCAATTTTTATGAACAATTTTCTGTTTATAAGGTACGATTTCATCCATTTTAAAAAGTTGACGTGAAAACCTAGCTTACCTAATTTGGAAATTAATAACTTGTGGCTTAAGCTATCAAAAGCTTTAACAAAATATGTGTATAACACATCAACTTGGAAGCCCTTTCCTATGGCACTCATGCAAAAATTTGAAAAAAAAAACTAAATTTGTGCTAGTGGATCTGCGAGCGAAAAATCCATGCTGAAGAGTCGAGATATGATTCCGCGCATCGGAAAACAATTTTTCGGCAACTAATTTATCCAACAGTTTCGGTATAACTGAAAGCTTAACAATTGGTCTGTAGTTTTCAATGAGATACTTCTGTCCAGATTTGAAAATTGGGGAAATATATGCTAACTTCCATTCATCTAAAAAGATTCCGCTCAAGAGAGACTTATTAAAAATTAAAGATAGTGCAGTGCAAAGGGAATATGCGCAAGATTTTAAGAAAATTTGTGGCAATAAATCATACCCACCACCCTTAGAACAGTCAATACTTTGAAGAGCTTTAAACACTTCATTTTCAGAAAACTGTAAAGTTCCAATATTAAAAATTTCAGAAACAAACTTAAAGCCATTTGGACCAGAAGTCTGGCTGGTGTTATCAAAGACTGATCCAAAATATTGTGCAAATAATTCGCAGATGTCTTTATTATTGTTCGCTTTAACGCCTCTGAATTCCATGGATTTAGGAAATCCAGAGCATTTACGCTTAGAATTATAAAAAGTCCAAAAAGACTTAGGGTTGTATTTTATATTTTGTTCCATTAAACTAAGATAATTTTTATACAAAAAATTTGACAAAAATTCAAATTCACGTCTGAGCTGTACAAATATAGATTTATCTTCATCAAAGTTTGTTTTTTTTTAATTTCTTGTGTGCTTTATTTCTTAAATTTTTAAGTTGAGACAATCTGTGATTGTACCATGGCAATTTGTTTGTCCTTTTAGATTTTTTTAAAGGAACATATGAATTGTGTCCCTGCTCTAAAATTTTCTTTAATGTAAGATACATACTTTTTATGCCTCTTGAACCAATTTCATAGCTCCAATCAATGGAGTAAAAATAATCATTCAAAGACTCATAATTGGCTTTATAGAAATCATAAGAGATATTTAAATCATTCTCTTGATTATTAATGAATATATAAAAACTGAAAAATAGCACTAATGCTTTGCGATGAACTGATTCGGGCGTTAAGGAAATGTCACATTTAAATAACTCATATTTAATATCATTATTCATAAAAATTAAATCTAAAATTCGATTTATATCGTTTTTAAAAGAATTGATTTGGAAAAGACCAAGAGAATACATTGAGTCGCAGAGATTTAATTCAATGTCATTTCTTAAATTAAAAGGAATCAATATATGATAATTTTCGCACAAATTCCATTCGATATTACCCAAGTTAAAATCCCCTAATATACATGGAGTTTGGTGCGGAAGTAGTGAATTCACGATAAAATTAATATTAAATAAGTGGTCATCATATGAAGAAATGTCACTAGTTGGTGGAATATAGCTTAAAATAAAAACTATTTCAGTGATCGAATGGAGGCAATCCGGGCTGAATGATACCGCAACACAAATTTGCTGGATCTGGCCTAAATTCCTTGGTAGTTGAATTTGTTTGCTTTTGAGTGCAGAATTGACAGCAATTAGAACGCCACCGCCCCTGGTGACACCTGGATGTAAGACCCTGTCTCTACGATAAACTTCGAAGTATGAATCGAATAATTCTGTCGACAAAAAATGAGAAGTTAACCATGTCTCAGTGAGAGCGATAACGTCGAAATCATGTGATGCAGCGGAAATCATGCGATGCAGAGTACAAGAGTACAAGACCTGCGTTGTGGAAATAGAGAGAAAATCTACGTTGCTGTTGTTGATGTTGTTGTTGTTGCTGAACTAAAGAGTTTGATGGCATTAAAGAAACAATGTTACCAGCAGTGGTGGTACCAACTGCAGTAGTGTGAACTTTATTATTGATGACATTAGAAATTGGAGAAGCGGGATGGCAATTTACTGATTCCTCGATTGATTGGTTGGAGGAATGGTCACAATGCCTTTGTTGAAGTTTTTTGGCTCCGTAGTAAATCGCGAGATTTTTAAAGATAACGGCCAAATTGAATTATCGAACGCTTTTTCAAACAAATGTGCAGGTACACCTAACTTAAAATTAACGAATTTAAGGTTCTCACGGTTTACATCTTTTTTTGCGATGTAGTTGCGAACCGCCACTGTTTCCGTCTGCATATTTGGATAGGTGAATGTACGTGGTGACCGTGGCGTGCACGTTAAGTGTGTGGCTTATAGCGTTTTCTTTTCTCAAAAAAATTTTGAATGTTTTCTGCCCTGTTTGATTTTTTTGCATTTTTTTCGTTCTTTTCTCAAATAAAATTCTGACCTTTGAAATTGAATCGTGTTCATTTCTCGAAAATTTTGACCTTAAAAGTAGAAAAAATGCAGAATTTCTGCCCTCTCTACTTCGACGGTTCGAAAAATTCTGACCTCAATTGCTACCAACTGAATAAACAAAATAAATGACAAATGTGAAAAATAGTTAACGTTTCGATTGACAGTTCAGAAAAGATTGAGCTCATCTACGGAAAACGTAAAAATTTTCCTATGAAAAAACAAAAAAATTTTTTTTAGCGGGAAAAATAGTTTTAAAATTTTTTTATCTTTAATTCTTTTGAAGTTTTTCAATAAGGGTGCCAACTCGAAAACATTAAAAAAAATTTTGCATTTTTTGTGATCTATTCTCAGCTAATAACACGTCAGAATTCTGTGGAGTCAGGTCAAAATGGAAAAAATTCTGCATCTTCAGAGGGCAGAATTTTTCGTTGAGAAAAGAAAACGCTATTAGCATGCTCGGAGCCCGGGTTCTATACCTAGCCACGGCGAAAAATATTTTTCAATAAAACATTTTTCTGATCGGTCACCACCTCTCTGCAGACAATGGCAAACCTCAGAGAGTAAATCAGTGTTGCCAGGTATTCTGAGCGCCTTCCCCCTAAATGGAGCTTAATTTCCCTCTAAATTCACGCCTTTCCCCCTAAAAATTTGTTGCCCCTAAATTTTAGTAATAAATTAGTAATAAAATGCAAAAACACTTGAAAATTACTTTTTTTTTTAATTTTTTTAAAAATATATTTCTGAGATCAGTTAAATCACATGTTAATACACAAGTTTACATATGTATATATTTAGATTTTTTGCAATTACTTAATGATACTTTTATCGGTATAAGTCCATATTGTTTACCTCTGGATATCTTTAACCAGTGGGTAAAGTTCTAGATTTTCAGTAGTTTCAGAAAACCAGCAAATATCCACTGGTTAAAGATATCCATAGCTGAACAATATGTCCCTAACCATTCTTAACTTCTTTAAACGCATCCAGGACTTCGTCTACAAATTCGCTTTTGTATACGTTTACATTATTAAAATTTTTTAACATTTTTTCAGAAGGTTCAAAAGTTGTTTTCATTACAACATTGTAATGTTATTAAATGAGGCACTTTTCTAGTTAGATGAGCTGATACTGAGTTTTCAGAACCGGCCATAGCATTGGCTCCGTCAATTCCAATTCCGATCAAATTCTCCAATTTCAAATGATCTTTTTCTAGTTGCGTTATGATACTTTTGGTCATGACTTCGGCAGTTCCTGATTCCAGTTCTAGCAAGTGGTAAAATTTCGTGCAGACTTTCCTGTATTTTTTGCTGAAGTAGCGAATCATGATACACATAACTTTCGTCGTGTCGATCATAGTGCTTTCATCAACTATCAAAGAATAAACCGAGCTGCCGATGTCTTCCAACAAATCTTCAAGAAAGCAAGGCGAAAGAATGTGGAGAATGAGACCTGAAAGTGTGATAAAAACTAAAAATTTACATATTCTAAGTATTATGTAAATTTTACCAGTGCATTTTGTGCGGTGTAATTTGATTTTTGATAATGTCTCAGAACCACAATCTAGATCACTAATGACCTCGCTGAGATGATCGACTGTATTAATCGAACAATGTTCTGCTATAAAAGTCGCGATTTTTAACTCCGCCCGTTTCCTTTTTTCTCCAATCATTGGTTTAAGGCATTCCGTCATTTTTGGTGTTTTGACGCATTCCTGCCTGTTTTTGCAGTTGCTTTCGTGAGCCTTCGTCTTTGCGTCATCCATAAGGCTTTTTTTATGAGCAAATATGGTTTTTGAGCAGTATACACAATACGCACGTGTTGCATCTCCAACCTGCTCTTGTAACCAACCTAAAATTATATATTTTCATTATTTTCCGCCGGTCATTGACCCTACTGGTGAAACAAGTGTACACAATATTCATATTACCTTTAATAAGTGGATCACTCTCCCAGGTCTTTGAATATTTTTGTGTATAGTTTTTGGTAGCTACGACGGGAGGCATTTTGTTAAATAATAGCCTTCTATTACACTTCTATTTGTGCGTATTTAATTTTTTACATTTATTTCCATTTCGATATACTTACAGCGATGCATTTACAAAATTATCGCACATTACAGAGTTGCAAACTTTTTCATGGAATATTAGGTACCAATATGTTCTTCTGACACGCTTTAAAGTGCATTTGTCCCAAAACGCATTAAAATTTTTAAAAATTTTCTATCCCCCTAAATTTCCCCCTAAATTTATTTTTCTCCCTCCAAATTTCCCCCTAAAACTTTTTTCCCCCTAAAAGTCCCCCTAAATGAGGTAAAAACCCCTAAATTTAGGGGGAAAACCCCTAAACTGGCAGCACTGGAGTAAATAATGCCATGTAAAGCTTCTTGAGAACATGAGCCGTTCGGAGTCGGCATAAAACATGTAGGTCCAGTTCTCGGTCAATTGTGTGCAAACATTTAATAACACACACAACGCAATTGATCATAAGAAGCTCGGTCTAAGTCCTTTCAAGGGCTGAAATGGCCAATTTGTTTTTTTTTTTTTTTTTTTTTTAATGTATTTATAATTTTGCACCACTTTGAGAGTGTCACACATGGGAGCTGTGCTGATAAGGCGCTAGTTGTTGCTAGGTTTAGAATTTATATTTTTCTTCTTCTAACTCACTGTAACCCCCTTATTAGAATTCTCACTTACAACAGCATCAATTCGTTGAGCTAAAGAGTTGTTATTGGGCTTATTATTGCTCATCAAATTCCGATTAGAGCTTTCACCCAATACAGCTTGTGCAGCATAAACAGGTTTGTGTACATCAGTGTGCGTAGGAGTGGTAACAACATCAGCAAAAGAGCGGCGATCATCAAACATGTTTACAGCAGCAGAATTTCGCTCATCAGCCGTCGCTACAGTCGGCAGAGTTAAAATAGAAGATAACCCATTTGAAGTGGCTGGCTCATTGGGTTTCAAGGTGGACGAACTTGTTGGTGTAGGGCACAAATTAACGTCCGCAGCGGGAGGCCAAGCTGCTGAAGTTAGTATGTTCTCGCTATCAATTTGAATTAGATCATTGATAGAGGAAGAGGAACCACTAATGCAACTTAATTTAGAGTGAATTGTTGATTTCAGCTCATGCATTTCACTCACCAAATTTGAGAAGGCTTAGCGACGGCACCCGATGGCAAGTGCCTAAGTGCCCTATTTTTTATTGATTTGCAACATGAAATCAATATCAACTTGATTAATGTTGACGCACACACAATGAAAAAATTCATTGCAATTAACGCACAGAATCTTTTCGTTTTCGCGTTCAACCTTCTGCTTGCATACGCACGGCATTTTAAGAAGTCTTTAATAAGTAATAGATAGATTACGAAATATCGGATCGAGTGAGAGCGCAAAGAAAAACCACGTCTAAACACTTCGACGACTACGATAGAATGATGGAAAATAAAAATAAAAGCAAGCGATCCCGTGAAAAACTGCAGAAAAAGTGGACTGACGAAGAATGCCAGTCAATATTTAATTGCAAATTTTGATGTGAGTTTATTAAATTATCGGAATTAAACAGTCGGCATGTTATAATTAATATTTTATTATTAATATCAATAGTTTAATTGTGAGTGCAGTGAAAAAACTGAGTATTAATAAGAATTGTTCAGCCATGAATGACGCAGACCAAAATTTTGGCATAGTTTTACTTTAGCGATCAGGCCCGCATAATTTTATTCTTATTTTTATTAAACGTAAATTAAACGTATATATGGACCTCCTTAACCCAATGCTGGAATAAAAATTTGTCGGTCTCGATTGGTTTAAGAGATAAAATTCGCGAAAGTTTGAAAATTCAGTGCAAACTTTTACGTGTGTGTGTATTTTGAATAAAACACCTTATTTCTTACACTTAGTTATCTGAAATAATATTGCTGATTGAAAATCTAGAAAATTATTCAAAAATACTTTCTTCAATTTCTGACTTTGAATTAAAAACATTTTAAATTTTTGTTAGTAAATTGAAACAATATTGCTGATTAAAAATCTTGCCAATTATTGAAAAATAATTTTTTCACTTTTAATTTGTATTTCGTATTGAGTAAATGTTTCTTGTTTTTTGTATTTGTGTTTGTACTTAATTTCGAGTAGTATAAAAGACAATATGAATTTTTATCACAAAAACACAACTTCAATTAAAATAATTGCTTGTAAATGTCAAAAGCACTTTCTGCTGAAGCTTGTTGCTGTCGCTTTTAAAAAATTCAAGTCGCCCGATATTTCTCTACAACGACAGAGTGGAGACCTGTCGTTCGTCGCTCGTTTTCGTCATTGTGGATGGGCTATAAGTCATTGCCTGTAGCTGAGAAAATCAATACTTGTCAATACTACCTTGGAATTATTATATCATGTTCCAACTTCATCAACAACAAACCTTAAGTTATTGGGGTATTCACGATTCAGTGCACTTGCCAGTGTAGTTGAGGACTTGAGGACTTGTGCACTTTACAAAAACAAAATACACGTACGTCAAAAATTTCCACATCTACATTTCTACTATAGCCTTAAACTTGAGAACTTAAGGACTTGAGCAGTTGTGTAGTTGTCTACTTTGAAAAATTTGACAGCTTAGAAGTAGTGTTGCAATATTTCAGAGTTCTAATACCATATACTTGATAAATATATTTAGCGACATTTCGAAAATCGTTCAATTTGACAATTTATTGTACTTATTAATAAAAGTTTATAAAAATTTCGTTTAAAGCGGACAAATTATTCTGTATTTAAGCGTAGAAATTATAATAAATATTATGCGCCATATATATAATTGGGTACTAGGTACTTTATACAAAATATATTGCACATTACTGAGTGTCAGACTATTTATTCTGCATGATGGAAAATAAAAATAAAAGCAAGCGATCCCGTGAAAAACCGCAGAAAAATTGGACTGACGAAGAATGCCAGTCAATGACTTTGGAATACTCAGTTCAGCTCCTCGCCGATTCGCCAGTACAACCATTAACTCCTCGGTAAGTTCATCAAAAATTTCGTCAACAGCATCATCACATTCAGAATCTAAAAATTGATTATTTGCATATAAAAAACTTGATATCTTACATTGTGTGCTTACATTGAATCCAATTTCAATATATTTTATCAATTGCATTATTAATTTAAAAATTTATAATTTTTGTTTTGACACTTTTTTTCGGCATGCTTGTATTTGCTTATATATGGTAACAGCTGATCATGACAAATAACACATACTTCAATAAAATTCTCTTTTAAAAAAGTGGTGTGTTCACGAAATTTTTACTGCACAACTACACAAGTCCTCAAGTCCTCAACTACACTGGCAAGTGCACTGAATAGGGGGTTTCGCACGGACGTACATGTCATCCGACTTGGGCATGTACGATGACATGTACGATCATTCGAAAGCAAATGAGACAGTCAGACCGACATGTCGGATGATAATCAAAAATTTTTGATTTTTCTGCCGGTCCATCCGACATGTCGTTCGTGCGAACGCATGTCGGTCCGACTCGCTGCATTTATCATTTGTTTAAAATTTTCAACGAGTGAACATCAACTTAGGCAACAACATAAAGTAAGAAAAAAAATAAAACAAACAATGGCAAGTGCTCCACATATGGAATTTTGGACAGAGTTCATTTCCTTATATTTTCTTGATGTTCTTCTTCCAAAATTTGATCAATTATAGTTGCCGCTAAAAATTGCCTAGCCATTATTACACCGACGTGTTACTCTCAAGAGTCGGCAATGAAATGAAGTCGTCGTACATGTCCGATTGTCCGAAAGCTCAACAAAATATTCCCGTTAGTTTGTCGTCGTACAATAGGTTTGTTCAGTAACAAAAAATTGTTACAAATTGTTACCAATTATTGCAAGTTTTTACTAGTAAAGCGTTCACGTTCTCGAAAAACTTGCAACGAGAGAGAAAAACGAGAGCGTAAAAAAGTGAGAGAGAAAAAAGTAGTTGCAAGTTTCTGCTAGCAAAATTTCTACTTGCAAGAACTTGCAACTACTGAAAAAAACTGTTTGTCAAAAAAAAACAAGCTGTCAAAAATTTTTCTGTGGATTTCATATTAAAATGGATGGAAAAAAAAACATTTATAATGCTGAGGGAAATGTAGGTATAAATATTAATGTTGGTAGGGCACAAGAAATGATTTCTACTATTTATAACCTCAAGTTACAGCGGCAGTTTTTTTCGGTTGAAATAAGCTGTCAATTCCTTTGATCAGCTGTTGTTAACTTGCAAGTTTCGATTAGTTTTCTGTTCACGTACTTTTTCTGCTAATTTTCTCTTTGTGCATATTTTTTCCTCAATTCTTCTTTTACTCTCTCCCTGCAAGTTTTAACAAGTAAAGTACGTGAACAGACCTAATGTCGGCTGACATGTACGACCGTGCGAAACCCCCTAATCGTGAATACTCTATTATTACAATTACTTTGCATATATTTGGCATAATTAGGGTGCTCACAGTTCTGTATTATCTGCTCTGTTAACTTTGCCGTCTATTAACTTTAGAACATTTTAGCACGTGTTAACTTTGATTGTTTTTGTTTTACGTACAAACTTGAGATACCACTTGTTGCTAAAGTTATCTCACTTCTACTCATGTCTTTCTTTTGTGTTAATGTGGTATCACTAATCAGCTGATTTAATTTTGTTGCAAAAAATGGAAGAAGAATGGATCGGCGAAGAAGTAATTACATTTTTCCATAATTCTTCGTTTCGAGGCATGTTTTTGAACAAATTTCAAATTTTTGAAAACTATTTTTGCAATTAAGCTCCAAAACACAAAAAGAGGTGCTCACAGTTCGATTGAAATATCTCTCTAAAGTTGCCAGGTGTTAACTTTAGAAGCAAACTGTGAATTCCTTAAATGTAAAAAAAATAGTCGAAAAACAAAATTGCTCGGCCGAAATCGTAATGTTTAAAAAGCATGGACGATGAAAGGGGAGATTACGATTTCCGGGGCGCCGCGATTTGACGATGGATTCGAAGAGTACTCTTAATAAAAATAAGAATAGCCAAAGGAAATGTTGTGTTATCGATTTGTTTTCGAGTTATCGATTTTTAAAAATTTTTTTTTGCTATAAGGTCTATGAAGAAAATCGGCTATATTATTCTTAATATATAACCGATATTCATGATTAAGATTTTATTTAAAAGGTTATGTATAAGGCTTTTGGGAAAAATTTAAATTAATGAAATCTGTTGAGTGCTTTGTATTTTATAGGTATTTTTGTGCAATAAAAAAATATTTTCTTACACAAAACCGTTATTTTCTCAAAAATTGCCGTTATTATTATGAATAATAAAGATTAAATTATTAAAGCTTGAAAATTTATCTTTCATTTGGTATATAATATATATAATTTATTTGACTTTTTGTGGTGTTTTTTTATGATACAATGATTTGCCCTTGTACGAAAAATTGCTTATTTCATTCATTTTTACCTTAGATGCTTTGCTTTCTTACTCCATATTTACGAATATCGCCATTACAATAAACAATTGTTTTTAAGGGAACATTAAATTATGGTGATTATGGTGACCGTGGCATGCAGGTTAAGTGTGTGGCTTAGCATGCTCGAGAGCCCGGGTTCGATCCCTAGCCGTGGCGAAAAGATTTTTTCAATAAAAAATTTTTCTGATCGGTCACCACCTCTCTGCAGACAATGGCAAACTTCAGAGAGTAAATAATGCCGTGTAAAGATTCTTGAGAACATGAACTTTAGCCGTTCGGAGTCGGCATAAAACATGTAGGTCCAGTTCCCGGTCAATTGTGTGCAAACATTTAAATACACACACAACACAATCGATCCTTGGAAGCTCGGTCAAAGTCCTTTCAAGGGCTGAAATGGCCAATTTGTTTTTTTTTTTTTTTTTTTGAAGGCAACATTGTCGCTACAATATTTATATGAATTAACGGGATTTTCGAGTCAGTGAAAAAAATTTGTAATTTTTATTCGAACAGTTAATAAAAAAATATACATATTTTTATCTATCGAAAATAAAATAAAATTTTCAGCTTTTTAAAAAATATATATTTTTAGTATCTTAAAAACATAAATTTTGTAGAAAAAACGGTTCTTTTAATTAAAAAATTCAAATCTGATATTTATTCGCGTATAAATCTAAAAACTTTTTTAAAATTATATATGTTTTATATATCGTTGAAAAGGCATTTAATTACCTTTCGAATTGCATGTCAATCTTTAAGATTCATTGGATATTGGCAAAGGTATAGAAAATTTTGTGAACAGATTTTTTAACAAAGATAACACTTGGAAAATTTAAATTTTATGTAATATAGTGTGAAATTAAATAAAATATGTATATTTTTATATGTCAAACAAAAGGTGTAACTGCTAAAAAATGCAACTTTGAAATAAATTCGCTTATAAATCTAAAAATATTGTAGCAATGATATTTATAATAAATATATTTGAAAGGTCATTAAATGACCTTTCAAATGACATATCAAACTTAAAGATCCATTGATTAACGGTAAAGATATTGATGTTTTTTTGAACACATTTTTTAACAAAAAAATTTTTTTAAATCGATAACTCGATAACTAATAGAGTTATCGATTTTTTGTTCGGCGAATCATGTTTTTTCGTTGTTCTCTACCAGAAAACATCTTCAAATCGCGTCGCCCCGGAAATCGTAATCGTGCCCGATGAAACAACGCGACAAAAAAGAAACTAAGAAAATCGCTGATTAAAATTGTTGCAATATCGGCGTGTCTAAAATGGGACTATGCTGTAAATAGTACGAAGTATTATACCTTTGCATCTCTGTCAACATTTGTCTCCATATAATTTACAGTAAATGTAAAGTAAAATATTGTTTTGGTAATCATGGGCTTATATCTGCACACATTTTCAACGTGTAATAAGTTCATGAATTGCAAGTCCTTTAGTCGTGTTTCTCCAATATTTGTTGAAAAGTGTTCGTACATGAGCGGCCAGACAAAACGCTTTTTATGCGACTACTATTTAAATTCTATGGTGCACATGTATGGTATAACGTACGCAACAAACACATTTTTCATTAGAGGGCTTCATGGAAGCAATTCTCAAACTGATCCAGATAAGCCTAGTGTAGCTGATCTTGATCATGTATTTCATGTTCTACGTGACACTCTACCAAAGTTATTTTTGCAGCCACTTGACTATTCCATATATAGTCCCGATCTGATCTTTGAGAATAATATATCTGGTAAGCACACTGTTGGCCTCTACCACTTCGTAAAGCAAATAGCTCTTTTGCGTACAATTGGTCATTTGAAGTACGCATATGTTAAGTTTGAAGTACTAAAAATAACTAAACATACAGATGATTTTTCCGTAAGAATAAGATGGAGGGTACAGGGAATTTCTGGTTTAAAAGTTATGTTTCAATTTTGGAAATATAAATTGTGGAAAATAAAAGATGTTTTCAATAATCAGGAGTCTTGGTATGATGGATTTTCGATTTGCTATTTGGGAAATGATGGTTTAATTAATAAGCATGTGGTGGATAAAATAACTCCTAACCAAAATCAAGAGGATAAAATCCGCAACAGGAATCCTTTTTACAGCAGGATCCGCAATCATCTCAATGCGTAAAATATAGTGTAACATATAAGAATAAATTATAGCAAAATAATAATATAATTTAAAAGTAAATAAAACAAATAAATTATTTTATTTGTTTAATTACAAATTAACTGTAAATTAAATATAAATAAACAAATATTTAACTTATATTTACTGTTCCTTGCTTCGCTTAAACTTGTCCTTTGTGATTGGATTTGAATAAGTTTATATTCTGAAAGATATGTTTAATAAATTTAAAACCATTTAATTTAAATTTAAATTTATTCCGCCCTACCATATGAGACGTTGACCAAGTCGTCGTCGACTCGTTTCCGTTGTCACTTGTTATCGACGCCGTCTTCACCTCAATGCTAAATCGGTACTCGCAACGTCGTCTTGTCGAGTGACAAGACGACGACTTTTTATCGATAATTTTATGCCAGCTTAAAATTTTTCTTCTTTTTTTCTCAATCTGAACTGTCAAATTATTTAATTATTTAATTATTAAATTAGTTAAGGCCGTCCTCGGACTATAACAAGTAATATTTATTTCTTGTGCAGTTACTATAAAAAAATTTGTCTGGGGACAAAATTTTTTGTCTAAGAATCAACAACAATAACAACAATTAACAAAAATAATCAATTAGAATAAATACTTAGTATAACATATAATTATCCATATTAAAATTTATGAAACGTTCAGTGACAATCAGTTCTTTGAAATTTTGGTATCAAGAACTACCATGCTTTCCAGTACACATATATTTCAAAAAGTAGTTATATCAATTGCAATTGAATGAAGCTTTAAGGAGCAGTTGGTAATTGTTATTGTAGTCAAATGAATCTTATGAATTTAAAGATTTAGCAAAATGGGTAAAAAATATTATATCAAATTATCTTTATGGATTTTTTTACCATCAATAAGAACGGTCTTCTGAATATAAAGTTTTCTTAACTTATTCCCCACTCTCTTATTTGTTTAAACGTTGACTTTGTCACCTGGTTCAAAAATCCTGGTCTTTCTGATTTTGTTCTCGCGACTTAGTAAAATGTCTTGTGCTTGTTTTAATTTTGTTAACTATTTCAGCACGCAAGGATTCAGGAATTGAGTGAATTAATTCGATTGGTTTACAATTAGTAACAGAATGAATGGATCGATTATACTTCGAGGTTGCCAAAAGAATTAGCTCGACAGTGTTTTCTATACCTTGTTCCAATTTAATGCACCTTGATATTTCTGTCAACGTGCCGTGCAACCTTTCAACTTGTCCATTGCTAGTGCTATGAAATGGTGGGATTGCGAAAACTTCGACATTGAAATGGTTTCTAAGTAGCAATTTTATTGTTTCTGAATTAAAAGACTTTTCATTATCACATACAATTGTTTTTGTGTTAATGAAAAAATTCAAAATCTGCATTAGCGGTTCTTTTACATCTATGATAGAACGCGATTGTATTGGAAAAACTATTGCAAATTTAGAAAATTTGTCCGAACAAGTTAAGAAGTGATGCTTATCAGTGGAAAAAATATCTATATAAAGTATTTCACCTGGATGTGATGGGATGGGGTTAGATCCGATTTCAGCAAACATGGGACGTCTTTGGTATTTAGCTTCATTGCAGATCCTACAGTTTGCTACTAATTCTTTAAGTTTTTTCTTCATTTCTGGAAAGTAGTACTCAGATAGGACTTGTTTCAAATTCTCTTCAACAGATCGGTGGGCTCTAGTATGTTATTTCGACAAAATTTCTTCTTGATCCTCTTTATTAAAGATATCTGTAACTTGTGTTTGCGTGTGACAAAATTTTACCATAGGGAATGCTTGTCGTATTTTGTCTTGCGTTTTTGCTAAGGTTGAAAGATCACACAGGATTGCGTTAACTACATTTGGGTTAACCGACTTCCCAAAGGTCTGTAAAAGGTCATTTTCAGTAACAAATGTTATATTGTGTCTGACACGAGATTGAAACAAAGTTTTCGTAGTTTTATTTGGATGTGCTCCTAATTCTAATATTATTTGATTACGAAAGCAGTTTACCGGTTTTTGTACTGAAATAATAGTCTTTGATAAAGATTCCTCGCTATGTGCAGTTATTGACTCGGACTCTAAAGCATTCATGTGTTGCCTTGAAAGAGCATCGGCTACATGATTTTCTTTGCCGGGCTTATAGAACCATTTAGGGGCGAACTCTTCTATAAAGCTTCTCCAGCGCTTGATTTTCGAGTTAGGATTTTTCTCTGATATTGAAGAAATAAGTGGTTGATGATCTGTAAAGATATTTAAGTTCCCAACTCCATACAAATAATTTCGTAATTTTTGCAAGGTCCAAACTATAGCAAGAAGTTATCTTTCATTTGTTGCATAATTTTCTTCGGTTGGAGAAAGAGTTCTTGAAATCCAGGTAATTGGCCGACCTCCTTGAGACAAAGTAGCGCCAAGTGCTGTCGATGAAGCGTCAGTTGTTAAGTCAAATGGTTTCGTGTAGTCTGGGTATAGCAATAGCACTTCTTCTGCCAATATTCTCTTTATTTTGTCAAATGCAAGCAAAGCATCTATATCTAAAACTATTGGGACATTTTTGAATTGATTAGTTCCGATATGACCACTTTCACCACGTAGATATTTTGTGAGCGGTTTAACAATTGCAGCATAGTCTTTTACAAATCGCCTATAGTATCCAGACAAACCCAAAAAAGATCGCAAACCTCTGAGTGTCTTTGGAACCTCATATCCGATAATATCATTAATTTTTTTCTTACAAACCACAAACCCTAAAAATTCGACTTCTTTTTGAAGAAATTTCGACTTCTTAAGCGAGATACGCATGTTTGCTTCATATAATCTATTAAGAATTCGGTCGATATCTTCGAGATGCTGATCCTTAGTTTTTGAGTAAATAATCACATCATCAATGTAGACATGGCAGCACTTTCCAATTTCTTCTCGTAACACGTCCTCTATCGCCCTTTGGGAAATACTTGGTGCATTTTTCAGACCAAACGGAAGCCGACAAAACTCGTATTTCCCGTTGTTAATGGAAAATGCGGTTTTTTCTCTATCTCGCTCACACAATTTTATTTGGTGAAATCCAGATTTTAAATCTAAAGTTGTGAAGAGAGAGGATCCACCCAGATTCGCCAGTATAACAGATGTGTCAGGAATGGGATATTTGTCACAAATTGTCTTTCGTTAAGCTTCCTAAAATCAATAACAAGTCTTTTGTTAGGCTTTCCTGTTTCATCGGTGCCTTTTTTGTCGACGACCCATACAGGACTATTGTACGGAGACCTTGAAGGTCTAATGATTCCATCACGAAGTAGACTTGAAATTTCAGTATTAACAAATTCAGTGGCGGCCATTGGATAAGGATAGGATTTTGAATAAACTGCATCATTATTAATTGTTCTTATAGTGGCCACAATGTTTGTGTTAAAGGGCAAAGCTTCTTTCTGGATCAGCGAAAACACTTGCATGTCTATTTATTATATCGGAAACTTCACTACCTCGATCATCTGTTGAGAAATGATGAATGTTTTCGTAGTCAAATAAAAACTTTTTAACAAAAAAAAAACCTACTTCAAAATCACTACAAAGTAAAAAATAATTTTAAATTACTTTTACTATTTATTTCTTGGTCAAATTTGTATTTTTATCATAAATATATTAATTTTTTATGATAATAAAAGCTTCTAGTCAGCGCTAATCATTGACGTAAAATCATGATATTTTTGCCATCCCTACTCTATTTAAGACTTTTTTATTTGTAAATATCCTGTTTGGGTGACGCTGTATTAATTTTTAATCTTAATTTTTCTTATATCTTAATTAAAATGCTATATGTGTGTTGCAGCTGCACACAAAATCTGATTATATTAGCGCCGACTTCGAAGATTTTATTATCATAAAAAATTAATATATTTATGATAAAAATACAAATTTGACCAAGAAAAAAATAGTAAAAGTAATTTAAAATTATTTTTTACTTTGTAGTGATTTTGAAGTAGGTTTTTTTTTTTTTTGTTAAAAAGTTTTTATTTCTTTCTTTTTAGAGAAAATGATATACATATTTTAAAAGTGTATAAATTAATTAAACACCAATTATTTATGCTCATAATATGGAAAACGCTTTTCTGTCGTTTCTTATTCTGTTCTTTGTCAGTATCTTTATCAGTACCTACTCTTGTATTTTTATCAGTACTCCAATGTCAATATTGACTGAAATAGAGTGTTTTTATAATAGTAACACGCCTCTTTGTCGAGAATATCACACTCTTTGTCATAGTGATTTCAATAGTTCTACCCATTCTAACAATGAATTTTTTCACCCTTTAGTCAATATTATACAGTTTTTTTACACACTGCCACATCCCTTAGTCGAATAACGCCCAATTCCACGGTAGTAATTTGTAATAATTGTGCCTACGTCTGTACTTTTTCAGTTAGTAGTGTCAGTATTCGATTTAGTGTTTTCTAATATTGCTATACCCCTTTGTCGAATGACGCCCACTTTATTCACAATAACTTGTTAAAAGTGTGCCTACCTCTATACTAAATATCAGTACTCTAGTGTCAATATTATTCGAGATACAGTGTGTTTCATATATTGCCACACCCCTTTATCAAACAACACCCACTTTATTCAAATTAATTGTTTTATAACTGCCTCTCCCTGTAGTTAACTTTAGTACTCTAGTGTCAATATTATTCGAGATACAGAGTTTTTCTAATATTGCCACACCTCTTTGTCGACTAATGCCGACTAAATTGACTGTTATTTTTTAAAATTGTACCTACCCTTGCATTTTTGCTGTGAATTTTATTAACTCTAGTACTCTAGTGTCAATATTTACTGAGATACAGTGTTTTTCTTATAGTGACACGCCTCTTTATCGAATAACGCCCACATTACTGGCAATAATTTGTTATATTTGTACCTACCTTTGTACTAAATTTTAGTATCGTAGTGTCAATAGTAATCGAGACACAGTGTTTTTTTTAATATTGCCACTCCCCTTCTCGAATAACGCCCATTTTTTTTTTACAAAAATTTGTAGTAATTTTTAATACCGTTGTAATAAATTTCTGTACCCTGGTATCAATATTATTCGAGACACAGTAATTTTCTTATGTTGCCACACCCCTTTGTCGAATTACGCCCACTTTTTTGATGGTAATTTTCAATAATTGTACCTACCTCTGTACTTAATTTCATTACTCTAGTGTCAATTTTCTTCGAGATACAGAGTTTTTACAATATTGCCACACCCTTTTTTAGAATTACGCCCACTTACGTGATCGTCATTTTTAATACCGCCCACTTTCATAGACGGGCACCTCCCCGTTGATAGTCTCTATATGTTGACAAAAAATTACGGCAATCGGGCAAGTACTTTACGAGTAATCGATGTACATACATTCACAAAAAAAAAAAAAAAAAAAACAGAGAAACCAACCAACTTGAGAACCTAATCTTATTTAAAGTCGGTTAAAAAATTAATTATTTCTTCCCCACTATTATAATACACAGTTTTTTTTGAAAAATCAATTTGAGCTCCAATATCTCTAAGAGAATTGCACCCAATTATTCCATCGAAAGTGGTTAAATTTGGTAATAGGAAAAAAACTGAATTTTTACCAAAAATATTAACAACACACTTACTTGTCACCTTACTTGATCCATGCAAGGATTTTACTAAAAAAGGAGTATCGATTTCTTTAATACCTTTCAAGAATGGTAATTTTTTTATATAGTTTTTAGAGGCTCCTGTATCGACTAAAATTTTTATTTCTTCTCCTAAGCTGATAGTTGTATCTGGTAAGTATAGTTGGTAGTTATATTTGTTAAATTAAATCTCCAGTTGTTGCTCCAGTCAGATTTGAAGTGGATTGGTAATTTATTTATTTAGTTAATATATATTTATTCTGAGGATTGGTAATTTTAGTGGTGTCGAATCAAATGTTGAATTTGATTCGATTCGGCTATCCGCATCGGAGGATGACTTGCAAATGTTCGATATAGGATAATTTGCGCGACGACAAACTTGATGTGTAGGCGTATGTTTGGTTCGCCAAGTTCCCTTAGTGAAAACAGCAGTGCAAAAATATTGATGATGAAGCGTTATAACAATAGGTTGACGAAAAAGCGCACAAAAATTTTTCTTCTGCGTGAATAGCCAAATAATTTAAAAGTTGCGTTTTTAACATACAACTATGTTTCTGATGGTTTTCTACCCAGCAAGACACCTAACTGCTTAATATGCCATATATGTGGCACAGACATAACGTATAAGACGTTAGGTTTGTATAAAATTCTCCATACAAAATACGTTAGGTTTGTTCTAGCTTCGTGAAAATTCTGTGGTCAAATTCCTATCTGTGTGATCTGGCATCCCTGTCTGCCACTTAGGTTTTGTGCATTAAAAAAGCTGAAGCTGCTCTGCTCACACACATGACAAATGCCATAAAGAATTCAAAAACAAACACATTTTTTTTGTTTAATCATTTTTAATATGTTTATTAATTTATTTCCATTGATATGGACTTGTTTTATAAATAACATGGATAAGTTTGATAAAAAGTTTAATTTTGATATATGTAAAATAAGATTAAGTTTAAATTAATTAAGTTAAGTATGGTTAAAATAAGTTTTAGTTCAAAATATGCACAAAGAGAGATAAGATTTAAGTTTATAAATTTATAAAATGGACAACTACTATTTAAGTCCAGGTCTGTGTTTATTTATTATTTCAATAAGATTTAATTTTTTATTTGAAAGTTACTTTCAGTTGCACAGCTTACTGTTTTTTTTTTTTTTTTCTTTACCCGTTTAGCTTTTTTTGATGCGTAAAAGAGCACGCTATGTTAACACATACAACTTTCCTCGTTTGACTGAAAACCATAAAGTAAGAGTGTGTTAGTGAACACCACATTTTGTTTCTTTGTGTTTGTAATTACGTTAGAGGTGTCTAGCTGGGTATTTTTCGCTTCTTATGAAGGTACTTATTTAACTGTAAAATTTACTCGTTGGTCGCCAGTTAATAGATAATTATTTGTTTTATAAAAGTTTTATTGTTCACTATGTGAACTGTTTGAATATAAATTTTAAACTGAAAATTATTATTGAAAATTGAAACAAAATTGAAACGTAACAATGTAAAAACAAATTTAACAAAGTAGTAAAGAACAAAGTATCATAAAGAAATATAAAGTATCATAAATGTTATATTATAAATTGTAGCTTCACTTAAAAATATTACGGACTCAAACTTTAGCCCTAACCAAAATAGACGATTTGCTCCGTAACGAGCGAAGACGAAAATGTTCGCTTGAATGCAATTCAATGTTGTTGCCCAAAATAAGCAAACGTAAACACATCGAAACTGAACGAAACGGTTTGACGAGACGTTTTGTTCCGTAAGAACCGAACTTTTAGCGTCTCAACTCGTCAGCAACAACAGTGCAGATAATTTTTACATCAAGTTGTGTTGCATTTTTATCAATTAGTGCAAGAAACAATATTTTAATGAATTAATAGCCATTGTTAGGGATGAACAAGGCATTTATATGCATTTGAAACAGTTGGCAGCTGACCAGCCAAGACGAGTTCAAGAACGTTTCATTTTGGGTTAAATGTCAAAACAGACGTAACGAGTGTACACGCTCGTCGAGTTGCAATCGTCTCGTTTCGTCTATTTTGGTTAGGGCTTTTGATGATAGCTGTTTTTCTTCGTTAGGTCCGTTTGGTTAGTTTCGTTAGTTTGGACTCAAACCATTTCACCATGGCTAATGGTGAGTTATTTAATATGTTTAGTTTCGTTAGTTTGAACTAACCATTTCACCATGGCTTATGGTGAGTTATTTAATTGCATGAATTCGCTGCGCTTCATTAGTGTTTCATCGGTTTTACTCCCCGTTTAGTTCACCGTATGTTGTATACGCGGCTAAAGAAGTTTCACTTCAAAAATCAATCATCAGCTGCTTATGCTGTGCCTGATGCTTTCTTTGTTTTTGTTTCCTTGTTTTAGCTTGTGTTGTTTTTGTTTTACACGAACTGATTGGTTCGTTTTGGTAAGCCTTGGTAGCATTGTAAGCATTGGTTCGCTTCTCAACGTTGAGAGTTGAGAATCGGGTTTATGTATGCACTTCTGTTCTAGTTTACTAAGTGCTCTATTTTGACACGAGAGGTCATTAACCTCTTTTCAACTCAGTCAATGAACTCAAAGTGTCAAATTTAACGAAACGGGTATGTGATCCGGTTAGATTTAACTCTTATGAAAAAAAACGAGTTGGATCATATTTCGTTTTATGCTTTTACCCAATAGATGGCGTAAAATTTTAATTTTTGTTTTTAATGCCAATTAATTTGGATCCCACTAGCACTAGCGAGTGTAGTTCGCAAACTATACATCGAACAGAGACGAAAGTGTAGCTCGCAAACTAAATTTCGGACAGAGACGAGAGTGGCACTAATGGAAAGGACATGTGCTCAGCGTGAAATATAGTCACTATACGATTTTTAAAAAATCGGGGTCTTAATTTTATTTTGAAATTAGAAGTTAAACCGACTGTACATCGCAAACTATATATCGGGCAAAGAAGAAAGTGGCACCAATGGAAAGTGCATTTGCTTCGCCTTCTTTTCAACCAAGTCAATGAACCAAACTTAACGAAATGATCGAACAAAAATGACATTTTGCTTGTTTCTTTTTGCTTGCTCATTTAATCATGCATACTTATAATTTTTTCTGTTGTTTTGGTCTCGATATTTGTTGATTTTCGGAAAATCAATAAAAAATAAGTACAAAATGGACAAAACAATCGGACCAAAGAGACAAAGTAGAAGATGTTGCAGCTTTAACGGAATTCTACGTCTACACTTACGATACTATCGAAGCTGTTTCTTTTTAGATCTATTTTGTTCTAACAAAAAAACACTAAAACTATTGTTCAAAAAAATTTTGTTCGGAAAAATTATTCTCTAGGAAATGGCAACTAGAAATTTTGTTTTGGTTGTTATTTTACGTATTTTGGTCTTCTTAGTCCAATACACCCTATCACGCTTTACGGTGTAGTCTCCGTTTTAATTACGTTCATTAGACTGCTATGATGTACTACGTTTTTGTTTCGCAATGTTATCCGTTGAATTCGAAATTTTAAAAAAAGAAATCACGTACTACGCAAAAATTGTCATTTTGACATATTTTGTGCGGAAGATCTACGCTTGTTGTACAGGCGGAGAGCAAGCAATTTGAACAAAACTGGAAAATTATAATTTCTTATTTATTTATTAATTTCATCAAGCAGATCATTTACTCTTGTAGACTACTTTACAATTTATTATCTTTATATATAAAATTCTTCTGTACATGGCTTTGTCACTGAACTCCTCTTATGTCATGTTCACACAGAGAGTTTAGTTTGCGTTTCGTTTGAGTTTAAATGCAGCTGTTCACACAGAGATGCGTCGGCAGAATTGAGTTTTCGGTGGATTGAAATTATCGCCAATTGTGGGAATTTCGCTCAAACCTCAGCTTTTTTTGGGTCATACTGATTGACTGATGAGAAACCCTCATCTTCTAAACTTTCCCAAGCTCTTTTATTTGTTTTTTGGCTTATTTTTGTTAATAATAAAATACAAATAGAAACTTGCACAATTGAGAATCAGCTGTTGTTGGCATTTTTTATCGTTCAATCGAATCGAACACAGCTAAAATCTAACTGAACGAATGTTTTTATCAAACACTAGCATACTTGTAGGCATGTATCAAATTGAGTTTTGGTAAACGTAGAAAGCAAGTTGTGTTTAGTTGCGTTTTCTCTTGCATAATTGTACTGGAATCGCCAGCGTTTAAATTGAGTTTAAGGGCAAAACGCAACTTTGTACTGGAAACGCAAACTAAACTCTCTGTGTGAACATGGCATTAAACGGCTAAGCCGATTTGGACGAAATTTGGTGAGTACATGCGGCTGGGTTTACAGATGGTTTAGATCTAAAGTTTGACCCGGTAGGTGGCGCTGTTGTTGTTGTGGGAGTGTTTAAAGGGGTATTTGGGATTATAACTCAGAAAAAAATTGAGAAATTGTCATGATTCTTTCACTACACCATTACTTTTTGTGCACTCAGATTAAAAAAAATGCAAAATTAATAAAAATAAACAAAAAAAAAATCTCAAATTTTTATGATTTATTTTTTTATTAATTTACGGCTTGATTTTTCGATCGTATAAACTGTTTTTAAATTTTAACGATAGAAACTTTAAGCAAACCCTACATTTATGTACATTAAAAAAGCCATTTTTGGTTTTATATATATTTTTTGAACAATCCTTTTTATCAAAGTACTAGCTAACCCGGCAAACGTTGTTTTGCCTTCAATTTTTATTTTCACTGAAAGTGTGGTTCCGTTGCAAAGTCGTGGCGGATTGATATTAAGAAGAGGAATGGTAGGTGCACTGAACCGACATATCAAATATTGTTCAAATACCGTTAACCGCAGCTGAAATAAAGTATTTTTTATTTTTGGTAGCTGACCCGACAGACGTTTTCCTGTCCAAATTAAAAAAAAATTGTGTTTATTTTGTGAATTTGTGAAAAGCTGTTGCAAATGTGTCAAAAAATAGTTAAAAAGGGGGAAAATACTTTTTTTTTAATGATAATTTTTATTCATTTAAAAAAAAACAGCAAAACTAGCCCAGGCGTTCTGCGATTTTAGATATATATCAAAACAGTGGGCGTGGTCAATTTTTCTTTCCGTAAAAACTTAAATTGGATTCCTACGAACATTTCAAAAAGAATTAGCCAAATCAGTGTAGCCGTTTTCCGATTTTAGATAAATCGAAAAAATGGGCGTAAAAGTGGGCGTAGTCAATTTTTCTTTCCGTAAAAACTTAAATTGGATTACTACGAACATTTAAAAAATGAATTAGCCAAATCAGTGCAGCCGTTTTCCGATTTTAGATAAATCGAAAAAATGAAAGTGTGGTTCCGTTGCAAAGTCGTGGCGGATTGATATTAAGAAGAGGAATGGTAGGTGCACTGAACCGACATATCAAATATTGTTCAAATACCGTTAACCGCAGCTGAAATAAAGTATTTTTTATTTTTGGTAGCTGACCCGACAGACGTTTTCCTGTCCAAATTAAAAAAAAATTGTGTTTATTTTGTAAATTTGTGAAAAGCTGTTGCAAATGTGTCAAAAAATAGTTAAAAAGGGGGAAAATACTTTTTTTTTAATGATAATTTTTATTCATTTAAAAAAAAACAGCAAAACTAGCCCAGGCGTTCTGCGATTTTAGATATATATCAAAACAGTGGGCGTGGTCAATTTTTCTTTCCGTAAAAACTTAAATTGGATTCCTACGAACATTTCAAAAAGAATTAGCCAAATCAGTGTAGCCGTTTTCCGATTTTAGATAAATCGAAAAAGTGAGCGTAAAAGTGGGCGTAGTCAATTTTTCTTTCCGTAAAAACTTAAATTGGATTCCTACGAACATTTAAAAAAGAATTAGCCAAATCAGTGTAGCCGTTTTCCAATTTTAGATAAATCGAAAAAATGGGCGTAAAAGTGGGCGTAGTCAGTTTTTCTTTCCGTAAAAACTTAAATTGGATTACTACGAACATTTAAAAAATGAATTAGCCAAATCAGTGCAGCCGTTTTCCGATTTTAGATAAATCGAAAAAATGGGCGTAAAAGTGGGCGTAGTCAATTTTTCTTTCCGTAAAAACTTAAATTGGATTACTACGAACATTTAAAAAATGAATTAGCCAAATCAGTGCAGCCGTTTTCCGATTTTAGATAAATCGAAAAAAGTGGGCGTAAAAGTGGGCGTAGTCAATTTTTCTTTTCAACCTAAGTTGGACTACGACGAATATTTAAAAAAAAAATTATCCAAATCGGTCCAGCCGTTTTCAACTGATGCAATTACCAACGAACGACATTTGATTTTTATTTATATAGATTTAAATGTTATAGGAGCGTTAGGGTAAAATCACAGGTCACTATGTTGGTTTTCGCTAATATCCGTAATCACACAACCGATTTAAAAGAAACTTTGTGAATGTATATAGAAAGTTTGTTATAGTTTTCGACCCGATAGGTGGCGCTGTTGTCGATTTTTACAAAAAGTGTTTATTATGTCTACGAATTTTTTTTTAATTTTAATCAGACTTCACCACAAATATGAATTTTCATACAACGCTTCTTTTAATGCGATTTCAAGTATTTGTATAGGAAAATAGGGTCAAAGTTAATAGCTGCTTTTTTTCCAACATCCTAATCTGGATTTAGATTTGGTTTGCAACTCTGTAAGCTAATACAGCTAGATAGCGTTGCAAAAACACGTAAGAAATGTCAACAACATTGTCAGAAATTATTTACAAAACAAACAAAAAGTCAGCAAATTAATTCTTTTCATGTGGCTAAATATAATCAGATGCAATGGAACTGGTTGTCGACAACGCTTAATCCCTACTACGAAGGCAATGCTTTGGGGAAGATAATAATTGATGGACGTTTCATTTTGTACACCTTACATCGTTGGCTGTTTGATACCAAAATTAATGGAAATATTGATCCTGCCAACATCAAAAGTATGCAGCAACATATCGACAATGAGGTGCACTTGATTACAGGCTCTGAAGACGGCGTAGAGACACCAGATTGTCAAGAAGAGTTCGAACAAAAAGAACGAGCAACAAATTTTACTTATATTATTAATAAGTTTATTGCAAAAATTAAATTAAATTATTTTTCAAGCGTGGCACATTTCAGCGAACAATGTGTTTATTTGTGTTTTAGCAGCATCGTTTATTTTAGCTCTTTGCAGCGAAACGATTGGTCAAACCATTCAGATGCAGTGTAAAGTGACGACAAAGTTGAATAACGCTGTTCACTTCGTTGGCTGTGCTGCGATGTCCCTTTACCAGAAGTAGTCAAGGAACAATTTTGTGCAATTTATTTATCTTTAAGGGTATGTTTCAGCAAGTGCTGTTATGTCTGATCCAGTCTAGTGACGCCGCCCAGTTGTTCTGCAGCTCATGGAATGTTATTTGTAAGCCAGTATTTTCAATAGATGAAAGTATTTTCGTGCTTTTAATTGCACAAGACCCATAGAAGTAAGAAATATAGATATTAATATATTTATTTATTTTACTTCTATGACAAGACTGCATCTTCCAATTTTATTGCGCTGTCAAAGTGAAACATTTTACGTCTTCTGTTTTTTTTTTTTTGGTTCGGTTTTACGTTACCTGGCCGTGTTCATAGAACTATAAGTAAATAAAATCTAAATCGAAGGCAAGATTTTGTTTGTATGGAAATCGGATTTGGATGTTGGAAAAAACGCAGCTAATATTTGAACTGGTAAACATTACTAAAAATCAAAGTTTTAAAATTTTTAACCAAAAAAGTAAATTTTACCAGAAACTTTTAAAGAAAAATATGGCTAGAGTTCTGCATTTTACGGTATCATATTTCATGACCAACACAAGACTCGAGCTGCGCTGGGTGTTATAAGCTAGTATTATATAAAACATAACAAAATTAATCTTACAAAATATATAACAATAATCGAGAATACATTACAAGTAATAATAGTTTTTAAAGCACAAGATGTAGGAACTTATTTTCATGACAGTAACCAGTGTGGCCATTTTAGCCTTTTCGAGGCTAGATTTAGCCTTTTTTTGCGGTTTAGCCTCAAAATTTACGATTTAGCTTCGTGATTTTTTAGCCTTTTTTTACTTTGAAAACAGCCTTTTTTAGATTTATTAACAATTAAAAAATTGGCTTACTAAATGCAACACTGTAAGGCAAAAATAAGTAGTCATGCAAATTTGCATCTGTAAATTAATGTTACATGATTCACATGTAAATTAATGTTATCTCGCTCATTTGACAAGCAATCAGTGGTGAAGCTGTATTGTTTTAGATGATACGTAATTGTTTTGTCTCACTTTCATTTCAAGTTATGACGACAACTGGTCAAATGTTAATTCATTGCTCGATAATTTATGTTATCAGATTGTGTTACGTTGCGAGACCTTTGATCCTTTATCGTCTCCAATCGAACTTTTCTTAACACATTAAAGCAAGTAAAAATTTGAAACAATAAGTGAAGACGACGAAAAAACAATCCGCGAAAATTGTAAAAGCTTCCTAGTTAAGCTAGTTCAACAGCTACGACAACGTATGCGCTGCAAAAGATAGATTTTTTTTTTTTTTAAATTCTCATAACGTTGTAAAGCCAAATATATTTTCTCATTTTGCAAATGAAAAGTCCAGATATTCCGCAGACGAAGTAACCACGATTGAGCTTCAATAGCGAAAACTATTGGCACGCAAATGGTCAAGCCTGTCCTCTACAATTGATTTTTGGGTAGAAGTAAAGCACTTTAAAAACTCGTTGTATGAAAATCCTTTTTCTGAGCTCGTCAATTCGGTCTTCAGTTTTTTAGTTTTACCACTTAGAAACGCTGAGGTTGAAAGAATTTTTAACCGCAATGAAAATTGTTAAAACTAAGCAAAGAAATAGATTTAAAATTAAAATGCTTAACTTGTTGCTTAATATTCGATGTTCACTGAAAGGATTACAAAAATGTTGTCATGATTTTGAGGTAACTGATGATCTCATACGTCTGTTAGATTCACGTAGTGCTTATGCAAGCTGCAGTTCCTCCGATTCATCTGATGAAGACGAAATGATTATATCTGAGATATAAACCATGTTGAATAAAATAAGTTCCTAGCACGACAGTGATCAATTTTTCAAACCTTCAATTTAATTTAAAATTTTCTCCCGGGAATTGGAAAAAGGAGTTCTCCATTTTTAAGGCTCAAGAAATTTTGGAAAATTTTAAATACAAATTCGTTCATCAACCGTGAATATTCATCAGTGTTTTAACATAACATGTGATGTCTGTATCCTGCTGTATTAAAAATGAGAACTCCCTTTTATGATTCCCATGAGCAAATTATTCTAAATAGGACTATACATCAATATACATCAATTCGATATACATATTATTTTCATTTATATTTAAATGATCAAATGAAAGTTAATGCAATGAAAAGTTGGTGTAGTTAATGAAAAGTTAGTCATTCTGAATTAAAAAGGCTGATATAATTTTGCTTTATAAATATATATATGATTTTTTACTTTTTACAAATTTGTACCTATGATACTGATTAACTATGATACTATATTAAAAATAAATAAAACGTTAAAACGAAAATAAAACTTCAAGTTGTATAAAAAATCAGGATTTTTTTTTAGCTTTTTTTTCAAAACTTTTAGCTTTTTTTTACTTCTTTTTTTGGCCAATTTAGCTTCTTTTGTTTTCAGGTCGTGGCCACACTGACAGTAACATTTAAATAATAGAAAAAAATAATATATTGAGAGGTAGTTAAATTAGGCATCAAGGCTCATGAGGACCTCATAAGTAGTGAGTTTCTAAAGTACTCAAGGGAGTAAGTGGCAAAAATGTCAATTAAGGACAGTATGTATTAAATAGCCCTAATGCAACGGGTGAGAGGTTCGTTGAGACCATAGACAGTTCTGTGAATAGTTTTATGGAAATGAAAATAACTCTGAAGCCGTCTCGGAGGATACTAAAGGTAAGCATGCCCAATAACTCGGGGCACTCCTCGATATAATAAAGGATAATTTAATAAAGGATATAATGCTGCGCTCCTTCTGCATTTGAGAGTACTTAGCCCAATCAGGGCACATCTGGTTCTATACGGAGAGGGCTCAGATAAGTTCCAGTTCAATTGGTAAAACATAAACCTAGTGAATTTTCTTTGGACTTTTTCGATACGCTCGGAATGCAAAAGTGTCGAGGGGTTCCATATGATGGAGCAGTATTCTAAGTGAGGCCTGACCATCGATGAGTAAAGAGACTTTTAGGTGTAGGGATCATTGAACTCTTTGCTATTTCTCATTAGAAAGCCAAGCATAGCGTTCGCTTTGTTGACAATAAAGTTGATATGGTCTCTAAAGTTGAGTTGTGGGTCGAGAATTATTCCTAAATCTTTTTTAGAGGTGATGCTCTCGAGTGGTAGATAATTTATGTGGTGGTTGCCCACAATACGTAACGTTAACCTTGTAAAAATTAAAAAGTGGCATTTGGAGATGTTGAGGGGCAAGTGATTAACTTCGCACCAATCGAAAATGGCATCAAGATCCTCTTAAAGAAGACTACATTCCATCGCTGACTTGATTTGGCGAAAAAGTTTTAGGTCGTCCGCAAAAAGAAGACACTTAGAATTTCGAACTGCTTGGGGGAGGTCATTAATAAATAGTAGGAACAGCAGCGGGCCAAGATGACTCTCCTGAGGGACACCTGAGGATACAATAATAAGATCAGATGTGCAGTCGTTAATTTGAACACGCTGGTAGCGATTTAAGAGATAAGTTTTAATTCTGAATTAATAAAGTATTGTGGTTAACCTTATCGAAGGCTTTAGCGAAATCCATGATATAATAATTTTATCAGGTAGTATTGACAAGTGTTGATTCTCTCCGCTACAAGTAAACGAACTCTTGTCAAAAACGGCTGTTCGTTGTTATATGCGTTGGCCACATTCATGCGGTGTCAACTCTTATGACAGCACCACATCGGGGAGCGCTGTTATCGGTATTGAAGATTCAGAAATGTTGTCAAGTTTATGAAATGTCAAGCTTTGTATCAAATACCAATGGAAATCTTACCGACAAATAAAAAATTTTCTATTTTTAAATGCATTTTAATGCGCAACTTCATCTTTATGTGCATCAAGTTTTGACTTAACAGTTGACAACTGTTGAGTACGCTGAATGTGACCAGTGAAAATTAATTGTATGTAATGACGGATTGTGAGCGTTCTCTTGTTATATTTTTTGACAGAAGTCCGTTTCCAATAGAAACGTCAATACTACCTTGGAGCCATTATATCATGAGCGAAATCTGTAAAAACAACATCCGTTTGCCGGAGATTGTCCATATTATGTATAAGATAATTTACGAAAAGAGTAAGGTTGGTAGTAGTGGACTTGCCACATAAGAAACCATGCTGTTGAGGAGACAAAATTTCACAGAAAACATAAGTTTCACATTAACGATTTTTTCAAATAGTTTAGGGATTGCGGCAAGTTTGCAGATAGGTCTGTAATTTATGACATTATGTTTGGGGCCAGATTTATGTATTGGAACTATATGGGATAGTTTCCATTGGTCTAAGAGAACTCCAGTAGCTAAAGATTCGATAAAGATCAAATAAATCGGTAGTGATATTGACTAAGCACAATTTTTAAGAGCAATAGTAGCAATCCCATCTGAGCAGTAGTAGCAATCCTCTCCTTCGCATTACTTTTTAGGCTAGCAGGAGCAGTAACAACATCCGATTCCTCAATAAAAACAGAACCCATGTCCAAGATAGGATTTAGAGCGGGAGCGGGAGCACCTATTGCTTGAGAATCCGAGGTATATACAGGTTTAAAAAATCTGCAAATAAATTACAGATAGTGCGCGTATCGTCGGAGGTTACATTAAGGTAAGACACTGTAACTGGAAGGCCATTCGATTTTCTCTTATTATTAATAAAGGTCCAAAAGTATTTACTATTCTGTTTCAGGCTAGACCCAGTAGTGATAATATAGTTACGGTAAAGGAACTTATTTAGGGTATCAAAGTAATATTCGCAGGACAAATACGTAGATCTTAGAACCAGGTTGGCAGGGTCTTCCCTTAAACGTTTAAAGGCCTTAATCTTCCTGTTTTTCAAGTTAGAAAATCTCTTATTAAACCATGGGTAGTTTCCGTTACGACGAGATTGTATAACTGGGGTAAACCGATGAGTGGTATCAGAAAATTTAAAAAAAAAGATTATACATCGACAATAGATCTATATCCTTTAAAATCAAATCCCAGGAGACTGAGGACATTGCACTAAAGTTGGCATGAATATAATCTCTATATGTCATATTGTTACAATCGATTTTCTGAAAATGATAAAAGGAGAAGTCGATTTGCAGAGGTAAATGATGTTGAGATTCATTTAAGATTGGAGAGGGTGGAACGTCGAGATGGAACTGAAGATCTTTATCGATAAAAACTAGATAGAGAATACGGTTACGGTCGTTCAGTAAGTTATTAATTTGAACGAGATCATGCTGACAAAAGAAATCAATCAAATTGACTTCGATTTCATTATATATGTTGAGAGGTTCAAGGTAGAATTCATCACATATAGGTTCCCAATTGATATTACCTAAGTTAAAATCACCTGCAAATACTACATGTTGGTGGTATTTAAGGTTATCGAGAAGAGGTTTACTATTTTCTAAGTGTTTTTTATACAGCTCCAATGGACTATTAGGTGGAATATAACTCACAAATAAAAGGTGCTCGAGGTCGTGCTCAATTGAAACTTTAATGATTAGTTGATCAATGTCGTACATTGAAGAGTTATTATTCGCCAGAGCAATTTGACAACAGGCAAACGAGCTGCGGATTGCAATAAGTACCCCGCCACCACGAGATAAGCCCGAGATTTGAGGGCAGCGGTCCTTGCGGAAAAAATTATAACAAGTACTATTAAAAAATTCAGAATTGTGGTGATGGTTCGTGAGCCAGGATTCCGTAAAGATAATAAAATCAAAAGCTAAGGAAGAAGAAGAGATAAAAAGTGATGATGATCCTTTCTGGGTTCTGAAGCCGCTAGGTAGTTTTTTTAAGACGCTGTCTGAGTAATATTGAGAAATTGTGAACAACGCCACCTCGTGGCCAGAAGTCTTTGGTGACCAATATAGAGTGCTCAGGATCCGCTGCATAGAACTTGAATGAAGCAATGTATCGTGGAGTTTTGAAATTGAGTTTGAAGCAAGTAAGTGCTGAACTAAGCGATGGAAGCTTGCCATGTATGTAGGACTGGATGTGATCGACAGAGGTTGAGGCTGCTACTTGAGACAAATAGAGGTGTACGTGGCATTCGAGGTGCAACAATCAATTCTGAATGCCCATCTGGGATAGAAGACACCTCTGATTGAGAATGCGAGTCGTGGATAACTCTGGTTGAGGCTGGTGGTGACAGAACGAAATTGTTGCTGTTTCTGTGGTTGCATAGAGGCAGTAGTCAAAGGTTGTAACCGTGGTGAGGTTGAAGCAGCAGTAATAGAAGGCAAAGCGGGTAAAGGTTGCTGCGCAGCATCTGGTTGTAAGCTAGCACTTGAGGTAATGAGTGTCCTGTTGATTTGCATTTCATTTTAGATGATTTTGTTGAGAGCAAGTAACAGGTTGCTGTGTAGAAGCCGGTAGCAGACCAGCACTAGACGAAATAGGTGCCGTGTAGAGGTTAGTTTGTTGATGTTGTTGGTAGTCTGTGCGAATAGAAGGTAAACGCAATGCTGAGTTGACAGTTTGTGGTGGCATAAAGGAAGTAGTAAATGGTTGTAACCGTGGCGATGTTAAGGCAGTAGTAATATCAGGCGAAGTAGGTACAGGTTGCTGCGCAGCAGCTGGTTGTAAGCTAGCACTTGGGGTAATAGGTGCCATGATGAGGTTATTAAGATAAATTTGTTGAGAATCAGTAACAGATTGCTGTGCAGAAACTGGTAACAAGCTAGCACTAGTAGAAATAGGTACCGCGTAGAGGTTACTTTGTTGATGTTGTTGATGGTCAGTGCGAATAGAAGGTGAACGCAATGCTGAGTTTGACATCAATTCCTGGTGACGCTTCTTGTAAGGAGGTTTTAGCTCGTCTCGGTCGCAAAGACCTTCCGGCAGATGCTAGAAGATGCATTCCGGCGTTTGAAGTGGTAGACTGTAGAATATGCCTGCTGTTGAAGTGAGACTATATCAGTGGCCATGTTAATAACTAAGTTATTTAGGTTTGAGAAATCTCAACAATCCTGGACGATGCAGTTTGCAAATCTAGAAGTCTATACATTAATGACGATGTGGAAAATTTTCTGCAGTGGGTGCATAGCCATTTTAATCCAATGGTATCCGTATTCCGCAAAGCGTCACATACTTTGGATGTAAAGCCTAGTACTATGCTCGATTGCGTGAAATTTCACTGGCAACAGCCATTTATTTGTTGCGTGAAAATTTTGACAGATATTTTGTTGCGAACGAACAGCTGATGATCAGCTAACAAATTTCGACAAGATGTTAATAAACAGCCACAATTTATTACAGGATAAGCAGAAAATCTTTTAAGTTCTTTAATTTTCATATTTGTGATTATATAAATACAAAATAAATATTTATACAAATATGCATGTCCTTTGTTTTGGAGCAGAACAAGTCATTAGTTTATGGCAGTCTGCAAGCTCCGAAGTTTTGCGACCGCCAACACCGCGGAAAGGTGCATCCGTATTTACAATTTCAAACAACTGCAATTATTAATTGCAAAACTTTAGAAATAGTACAAAAATATCATTTCAATTATAAACATTGTTCTTTTGCTTGCACTTATTTCTTAAATGAAATGGCAATTGTCACTTTTCACGGCAAAATAAATGGTCGGTTCAATTAAATTGCCGTGAAAACAATGTTGCTAGATGCATGTTGCAGAATATAGTACTAGATTTTCACCAGTGAAGCATAGTACAGCTTTGACGAAAAAGTTGTGAAATGTTCACGGTTGTTTCACAGCTGTCATTTTTTGTATGGAGATTTGAGTGGAATTTCACGTGAAGCCGAACATAGTACTATGCTTAATGCTGATACACTTGGAGTGAAATGTTTGAAAGCAGCCATTACATGAGATGAAATTGTCATATGTGCTCCACTGTGTAGTAGGAGTGGCTCAGCAAAGAAAACTAGTAAATGCAGGAAACTATGATTTGTACCATCTATATAAATAAAAATCAAATGTCGTTGGTTGGTAATTGCATCAGTTGGGAACAGCTGGACCGATTTGGATAATTTTTTTTAAAAATGTTCGTCGTAGTCCAACTGAGGTTTTTGCGGAAAGAAAAATTGACCACGCCCACTTTTACGCCCACTTTTTTTGATTTATCTAAAATCGGAAAACGGCTGCACCGATTTGGATAATTATTTTTTAAATGTTTTATAATTATTTGTTAAATGAATTCAAATTTAATTTTAATAACTGTAATTGGGAACTGATTAACAGCATAATTTGTGATATTGATTGGAACAGTAGGCTTAATTCGTTAAATCTTGATACGGCTTTCAAATTCTTTAAATCGTCATTGATATCAATATGCAATGAACGTATGCCACGCTCTTTAAAAAAATCGTTTAAATCTCCCTGGTATACTCCAGGTCTGAAAAAACTCAAAAATTTAAGGAATAAATTTTACAAAAAGTTTGCTACCTCGAATTAAACTGAATTCTTTATAAAATATCGACATTACATGAGAGAATTTAACTTTCTCGATAAATATCTCTTTAAGCAATATATTCTGAGTGTTGAGTCCAATATTAAATTAAACCCGAAAGCATTTTGGAGCTATGTAAATTCCAAAAGGAAGACATCGTATATTCCAAATACTATGTTCTATAAGTTCCTAACATTCCTATTCTGCTCGTGAAACAGCTAATCTTTTTGCTGAATTTTTTCAGAGTTACTTTGAGCAGAAAACTGACTATGCTGGGGAATATGATGGTAAACATTTCCATTCCATTGATTTTGGTTCGTTATCTGTTTCTGAAACTGATGTCGTAAATGGTATTCGTAATCTGAAAAGTTCCATGAAACCTGATATTGATGGGTTTTCTTCATATCTGTTCAAAAATTGCTGTGTTTCTCTTGTCAAGCCACTTAAAATAATTTTCAATAAATCCCTTAATTCAGGAAATTTCTTATCTGACTGGAAGGTGGCATCTATAACACCTATTTTTAAATCTGGTAATAAAAATAATATTGCCAATTATAGACCGATTTCTAAATTATCAACAGTGTCCAAACTCTGCAGTTTGGACACTGTGTCCAAATTTGCAGTGTCCAAATTTTTTGCAGTTAAAAGTCTTATTTCACCACTTCAACATGGTTTTTTTCCGTGTCGGTCCACAGTAACGAACCTTGCTTGTTTTACACAGTATTGTATCTCCACTTTTCATTCTGGTTGTCAAGTTGATGCTGCCTACACGGATTTTGCAAAAGCTTTTGATAAAGTTTCCCATTCACTATTGATCAATAAATTAGATAAACTTGGTTTCCACTCTACAGCCCTTAGGTGGCTATCGTCATATCTAAGTAACAGAAAATGTTTTGTTAACATTGAAAATTGTAACTCCCTTTCTTTCATAGCCTCATCTGGGGTTCCACAAGGTAGCATTTTGGGCCCACTATTATTTATTTTATTCATAAATGATATAACCAATGTCTTTAAGCATTCTAAGTGCCTACTCTTTGCAGATGATCTTAAGATTTTTTTAAAAATTCGAAATTTCTCTGATTCAATTTTGCTGCAGACTGACATTGATGCTCTTTATAACTGGTGTACATTAAATCGAATTAGTCTTAACATTGATAAATGTGTTTTTGCCAGGTTCTCGAAGTCTAGTCGCCCACAATTGACGTCCTATAAGTTAGCCAATGTTCCTTTAAGGTGTGTAAATGAGGTTAAGGATCTTGGTATCATTTTTGATGCTAAATTTTCTTTTGTTAGCCACTTGGATTACATAATTCCTAAAGCATATGCGTTGTTAGCTTTCATGCGCCGGAGTAGTTCAAATTTCTTAGATGCCTACACACTTAAATCTATTTTTACTTCTATTATTCGTTCAAAGTTGGAATATGGTTCTTTTATATGGAGCCCTTTTTATGATGTCCATATCTTACGACTGGAACGTGTCCAAAAATCTTTCGTTAGATTTGCATTAAGAACTTTAAATTTCGAAGAGTCTATTCCCTCTTATAATGCCCGGTGTCTACTTATTCATCTTCAATCTCTGCAATCTCGACGAACTATTTCATCACTTTTGTTAATTTTTGATCTAGTATCGGGTAACATTGACTGTCCAGAGTTATTAGAATTAATTGATTTCAATGTTCCATCAAGAATGCTCAGAAGATCGGATATATTTTACCTTGAGACGTTTAGAACAAATTATGCTGTTAATTCTCCATTATATAGGGCGTTATTGATTTTTAATGTTTTAGCAGCTAACTGTAATGTTGATTTCTCTGTGTCTAAATTGTCAATGAAGCATTTATTAAATAGTCATTTTTAGTTATGGTCCTATATAATTTGAATTATGGATTTATTTATATATATTTTGTTATTAAAATTTTTTTTTTATTACTTGCGTAGTCTGTAAGAACCTTGTTCATAGACTGAAATAAATAAATAAATAAAAAAATAAATGTTCGTAGTAATCCTATTTTAATTTTTACGGAAAGAAAAATTGACTACACCCACTTTTACGCCCACATTTTTCGATTTATCTTAAATCGGAAAACGACTACAACGATTTGGCTAATTCTTTTTTTAAATGTTCGTAGTAATCCAATTTAAGTTTTTACTGAAAGAGAAATCGACCACGCCCTTTTTTGCGCCCACTGTTTTGATATGTGTATCTAAAATCGCAGAACGCCTTGGCTGGTTTGGCTAATTTGTTTTTTTAAATGTTTGTAACAGTCTACAAAAGTTTTTTACCTAAAGAAAAATTGTCCACTTCCAAGGTAATACACAATCAATCGTCAAAGAAATTTCAACGGCGGAAACAAGGAAATCCAGTTCAAGGTTACCCCAATTTGTTTTCCACCGACTCATTAGGTCGCATTTACACAGTCCATCCAAGAAACGATGAGTGCTTCTATTTACGTTTGCTGTTAGTCAACGTTCGTGGCACAACATCATTCCAAGATTTGCGAACTATAAATAGTGAACTGTGTGACACATATAGAGAAGCGTGTCAACGTTTGTGATTGTTAGAAAATGACACTCAGGGCTTTCGTCAAATACGAACACTGTTTTCGATAATTATCTCGACATTCTTCCCAGGAAACCAAATTATTTGTGGAGCAAATACAAAGATGCCATGTGTGATGATATTTTGCATGAGACGCGTATTAGAACATCAAATCCAAATTTGCAACTGAGCGAGGAAATTTACAACGTTGATATTAATTAAGGACATGCGCTTGATGATGTCGAATAAGGCGTTATGTGACTCAGGCATGACAGCTCCCAATCGTCCGATGCACGACGCATTCAATCAAGAGTTGCGACGCGAAAAGCAATATGATTGCGATGCCTTGAGGGAATTAGTTCCAACGAACGTTCCACTGTTAAATCGACAGCAAAAATATGCGTATAACACTCTTTTGAAAATTGTGAACGATGAAACTGGAGGGATTTTTTTTGGACGCTTCCTGTGAAACTGGAAAAACTTTTTTGCTCGCGTTGATTTTGGCAACGATACGCTCGCAGAATGATATTGCACTTGCATTTCCTTCATCAGGAATTGCAGCTAAGTTGTTGGAAGGCGGTCGAACTTCTCATTCAGCACTCAAATTACCATTGAATATGCAAATCAATGGAAATCCAACATGCAACATTTCCAAGAACAGTGCGATGGCCAAAGTTTTAGACAAAACGATGCAAGATTTACGAAACAATCAAAATCAGTTTGGTGGTGCGATGATTCTGTTGGCAGGTGATTTTCGTCAAACATTGCCAATGATTCCACGATGAACTACCTGAACCTGTTAACCTCAATTATTCTTATCGAATATGCTTGATGAATGTTAATTCATTTTTCAGCTGTACCGCACTGGTTGTACATTTTGGATTTTTTCCTACAACCATGCAAGAACGATTTGTATTGTATATATATTGATATAACTGGCCAATGATACCTAGTTGTCTTAGTGCCTACGTTCTCTACCAATTCGTTGTATATAGTGAAATTGGTGTGGTACATGTGACCAAGTTTGTCGAAATACCACCTTGCTTAGCTAGGATTTCATTGGCTTTAGCAATGACAGAACGATTTATATTATATATATATGCAAATGCTTATCAGTGTGGCGTACAGACCTTGTTTGTCTAGATACCTCCCACCGTTCTAGGCCGACACCATGCTATTTTAAGTGGAGCGAACATAACCATGCTTGCCTTGCACCACATTATTATTTGCTGTTCAATATTTTAAAATATCTTAAAATTTATTTGTACAATATTATAATGTTAATTTTAAAATATTAAATCTATTATTAATATGTTTTGTATTCTTTTGATAATTCACTAATCCTCATATATATACAATAGTATTGAAATTTTGTATTTTTAATTTATAATAGTGCTAGAAAGCCTAATGCTTAGCAAATAAATAAATAAATAAATAAATAAAAAAACTAGCCGATGAACTTAATAGGTCTGTTTCCGTACTCACTTCAAGTAACTTGAAGTTACTCGAAAGCGTTTCTTAACACATTTTTCCAGCACGAGAGAGAAGAAGAACAAGCAGAATGTCACTTTTTGTCGCTCTCTATTACTCGAACTTTACTTGAAAAATTTCTTCGAGCTCGAATCTCGAGCTTCAAACAGCTGATTGCCAAAGTGATAAAATTAAATTATTGCATTGTTTTGTGAAAAAAATTTATGAAATTAGTTACCAAATTAATAGCAATAGTTAATATATCCATAATTAATGCTAACGAAAGTGTTTTAAATACAATAACAAAGTAAATAAATTTTATTGTTTTAAAAAAACAGCTGTTGTGCTTGAAACTTACTTGAAACCGTTTCCGTACTTTTTGACAAATTTTCTTATTTTGACAAATAATCAAATTACTCTCTATTACCCGAACTTTACTCGAACTTTACTTGAAGTGCGTACGGAAACAGACCTAATGTGTGTTTGAAGTCGTCCGTTTTGTGGAAACACGTCAAGAAACTCAAATTGACTGTGAACATGCGTGTCGAGCTGCAGAACGATCAATCTGGAGAAGTATTTTAAAAACAATTGCTGGACATTGGCAACCACAAAATCCCGGTTGACATTTCGACCGACTGTATTCAATTTCCCGTCGCTTTCTGCCAGTTCACCGAATCAAAATCCGAACTCATCCGAAAGATTTTTCCAAACATTGCACAAAATTACAAAAATCATGATTGGTTGAGCGAATGTGCTATAGTGGCTGCGAAAAACATTGATGTCGACGAATTGAATTTTAAGATTCAATCTGAAATAGCTGTCGAATTGATGACACACAAATTGGTGGATTCTGTTACTTCCCAAGATGATGTCGTCAACTATCCAACGGAGTTTTTAAACTCGCTGGAATTACCCGGATTACCGCCTCACAATCTCCAACTGAATGTCGGGTCCGTAATCATAATGTTACGAAACATAAACCAACCACGTCTTTGTAATGGCACGCGGCTAGCGGTATAAAACCTGATGAATAACGTCATCGAAACAACAATACTTAAAGGAAAGTACAAAGGTGAAGACGTTTTAATACCACGGATCCCAATGATTCCGACCGACATGCCATTCGATTTAAAACGCTTGCAGTTTCCGGTAAGGCTTGCATTTTCAATGACAATTAACAAGTCTCAAGGGCAGTCATTGAGTGTTTGAGGCATTAACCTTGAAAATCCAAGCTTCTCGCATGGTCAATTGCCACCATAAACACCATCAGCATTATTTGTTTTCGCTCAAGATAACAAAACAAAAAATGGCGTGTATCATAGAGCATTGCATATAAACGAAATTATGTTATCACAGTTCAGCAATCGAAAAATTATTTCTTTTTTTTTAATTGGAAATTTAACACCATAGGATTCATTGTACTTATTTTCAAATCAAATGTAAATCAAATATACCCAAACCTATATGAATAAAAATTATCATTAAAAAAAACTTTTTTTCCCCCTTTTTAACTTTTTTTACACATTTGTAACAGCTTTTCACAAATTCACAAAACAAACAGAAATTTTTTTAATTTGGACAGGACAACGTCTGTCGGGTCAGCTATCAAAAATAAAAAATACTTTATTTCAGCTGCGGTTAACGGTATTTGAACAATATTTGATATGTCGGTTCAGTGCACCTACCATTCTTCTTCTTCTTCTTAATATCAATCCGCCACGACTTTGCAACGGAACCACACTTTCAGTGAAAATAAAAATTGAAGGCAAAACAACGTTGGCCGGGTTAGCTAGTCTTCTATCTATCTATATATATAAAAAGAAGTGTACGTTTGGTTGAAATCGCATCACTTCAGAACGGCTGGACCGATTTGGATAATTTTTTTTTTAAATGTTCGTTTTAGTCCAAGTTAGGTTTTTAAGGAAAGAAAAATTGACCACGCCCACTTTTGCGCCCATTTTTTTGATTTATCTAAAATCGGAAAACGGCTGGACCGATTTGGATAATTTTTTTTCAAATGTTCGAAGTAATCCAATTTAAGTTTTGTCGGAAAGAAAAATTGACAACGCCCACTTTTGCGCCCACTTTTTTCGATTTATCTAAAATCGGAAAACGGCTGGACCGATTTGGATAATTTTTTTTTCAATTTTTTTTCAAATGTTCGTAGTAATCCAATTTAAGTGTTTACTGAAAGAAAAATTGACCACGCCCACTTTTTCGCCCACTGTTTTGATATCTATATATATAAAAAGAAGTGTACGTTTGGTTGAAATCGCATCACTTCAGAACGGCTGGACCGATTTGGATAATTTTTATTTTTAAATGTTCGTTTTAGTCCAAGTTAGGTTTTTAAGGAAAGAAAAATTGACCACGCCCACTTTTGCGCCCACTTTTTTGATTTATCTAAAATCGGAAAACGGCTGGACCGATTTGGATAATTTTTTTTCAAATGTTCGAAGTAATCCAATTTAAGTTTTGTCGGAAAGAAAAATTGACCACGCCCACTTTTGCGCCCACTTTTTTCGATTTATCTAAAATCGGAAAACGGCTGGACTGATTTGGATAATTTTTTTTCAATTTTTTTTCAAATGTTCGTAGTAATCCAATTTAAGTGTTTACTGAAAGAAAAATTGACCACGCCCACTTTTGCGCCCATTGTTTTGATATATATATCTAAAATCGCAGAACGCCTGCGCTGATTTTTTTTTTAAATGTTTGTAATAGTCTACAAAAGTTTTTTACATAAAGAAAAATTGTCTACAATATCGATAATATCAATATTATCCATTATCGATATTAAATTTCATTTTCACACTTGATACTTTTGAAGTTTTCAAGATGTCACATATTAGAAGACACTTGCTTGTTTTTTATTCACACCACCCAATGTACCCAGTGTGCTTTCTTTTTCATTTGGATTCCGAAGTAAACAGACATAAATTTTGCCGAAGCAAATTTTTTTGGATAATTTTATTACTTACAGCAGCAATTGTTCTATTAGATGAATGTTCAATGAGCCACAAAAAATCACTGGAGACAACTGGAGACATCGTACAATGAAAGATTTACGTGGCAATCAACAATTTTTCGATGGTGCATTGATATTATTGTCTGGTGATTTTCGACAAACATTGCCCGTGATTGCACGATCCACACCAGCGGATGAAATTAATGCATGCTTGAAGTCTTCCTTTCTGTGGCGATATGTCCAAAAATTGACATTGCACATAAATATGCGTGTTCAGTTGCACAATGATCAATCTGCAGATCGTTTCTCGAAACAATTGTTAGAAATCGGCAATGGAAAAATTCAAATCGATAATGCAAATGGTTTGATTACTTTGCCAGATAATTTCTGTACAATTCTCAAATCAAAAGAAGAACTGATTGAACGCGTTTTTCCAAATATTGTACAAAATTACAGAGATCACAATTGGTTGAGAGAACGCGCAATTTACATGTCAATGCAATTAATTTTCTGATCCAAGAAAAATTACCAGGTGCAGTGACATCATATAAATCTATTGATAGCGCAATGAATAACGATGATGCCATACATTATCCAATCGAATTTTTAAATTCATTAGAACCACCTGGTATGCCACCGCATTGTTTAAATTTAAAGGCCGGCTCATCAATCATTTTGCTACGGAATTTAAACGCACCAAAACTGTGCAATGGCACCAGATTGGCTGTAAAAAAATTGATGCTGAATTTGATTGAAGCAATAATATTGACTGGAAAAGCTAAAGGCGAAATTGTACTCATACCGCGTATTCTGCTGATACCAACAGATATGCCATTCGAATTCAAGCGCTTACAATTTCCGGTGCGTCTGTCATTTGCCATGTCCATCAATAAGGCGCAAGGACAAACGCTTCAAGTATGCGGATTAAATTTGGAACAGCCGTGTTTCTTGCACGGTCAATTATACGATGCCTGTTCAAGAGTTGGCATTCCAAGCACTTTATTTATTTACGCACCGGATGGAAAAACAAAAAATATTGTTTATCAAAATGTATTGGATTGAGTTCGGTGATAAGAAATCATAAAGTTCGAAATACAGTTATTTTTTAAGATTTCATACAAAAAACAACACTTGGTTTCACTTTACTGTGTCTTATAAATTGCTAAAACAAATGTGTGAATTTTTCAGCATTGATACAAACTGAACTGATGCAACATTAACGTTATGTTAAAGTTTGAATCATTAGTAGTAAAAGCTTTCATATAATCTTTTTGTAACCTAAATAGTATAATTTCACAATTTTTCTTCAGTGTAACGAAGTGCACCGGGTTTCGCTATATATTTATACTTTTCCAATATAGGTGTCGGGTGTAGCAACGCGCACCGGGAATTGCTAGTATAAATAAAAATAAAATGTCGTTCGTTGGTAATTGCATCATTTGAGAACGGCTGGACCGATTTGGATAATTTTTTTTTTAAATATTCGTCGTAGTCCAACTAAGGTTTTTACGGAAGAAAAATTTACCACGCCCACTTTTACGCCCACTTTTTTCGATTTATCTAAAATCGGAAAACGGCTGCACTGATTTGACTAATTCATTTTTTAAATGTTCTTAGTAATTCAATTTAAGATTTTACGGAAAGAAAAATTGACTACGCCCACTTTTACGCCCATTTTTTCGATTTATCTTAAATCGGAAAACGGCTACACTGATTTGGCCAATCCTTTTTTAAATGTTCGTAAGAATCCAATTTAAGTTTTTACTGAAAGAAAAATTGACCACGCCCACTTTTGCGCCCACTGTTTTGATATATATCTAAAATCGAAATCAAAAATAGCTCATGAAAAAAAGTCACGAATTTGAACACAACTATGCAGATTTATAGTCAAGAACCTTCCTAATGTGAATCTTAAAGCATTCTGCGATAACTTTATACTTTATATGGAAGTTATACTCTTTATATATTGCCTTACAAATTTAACGAAATTTCAGTTTTTGCAGTTTAGTACTGAGTATTTTCAATACCGTAAAACCTTTAATATAACTTTTATGTAAAACCTTAAAAGGGATATGGGCATTTCCATAGCCGCGCACGTAACGTTCGTACGCCTTTCCTGTTGCTAAAAATTAAGAAAAAGCAAAGAAAAATTTCGTTTTGTTGAAAAACGAAAGCCAGTGGATTTTGACAGCAGCGTCTAGTATATGTCAAAAAGTGGGATATCAGTATTGTTTTCAATTACTTCTAGTGGATTTATTTCGATTTTTCCTCGATTTCGTGCAGAAAGCAACACTGATAGCTTGTTAAAATTGTGATTGATTGTGAAAAGTTAAGAAAAAATAAAAAAGTAAGTTGAAACTTTAAAACATTAAAAGCAGGGGCCGAATTGCCGCATCCGTGAACGAACGAGCAATCGAATCGAGTTTAATTCCGTTCCGATAATATTTTGGTATTACAGCGCTCGATCGAACACGAATCGAAATTTTTTATTTGATTGTAATCGAAATCTTGTCAAATGAAGACTATCTAAATGTCAAACACATAAAAAATAAATAAATTTTTATTCCATAGAACTTTATGTTTATGTAAAAAAAAAGCTTCTAACACTACAATAAAGACATGTGTGATTGCATTGAAACATAGGGCGAGGAACTTCATTCCAGCAGCAATAATATATCAACATTCTTTAAAAAAATCTGAAATTACTTGAAATTCACTAGAGCTAGAGAAACTGCTGCTGCCATGCAAGTTCAAAAAAACCCACCATAAACTTGATCACATTATCTGCAAAAATTGTCCCGATGTGCCAATATCTCTTCGTGTAAGATTGTTTTCTACGTTTCCCGAAAAGGTTTTAACCTCGAACACGTGATTAGCGATAGACATTGGGCTTTTGTGGATGAAGTAAAACCTATCAACGACAAGCGGCACATGGTTGGAAATTCAAGCGCAACAATACTTTCCAGCCCGCAATACTTTTTTACTACAAATTAACATTGAAAAAACAAATTATTACAAAGCAAATCATATAAATAAACAATAAACGTCGTTTTGTGGTCAACCACATACTACCATCAATTCCCAGAATTCTTTCAAAATTTATATATGCAAGACAAATAGGGCCCACTCGTCATCCAAAATTCAATCGAATGATATTTCGTTCACGGAAGAAATAATCTCAAAATTTGATAAACTTCGCTCGTTAACAACAGGCGAACGATAACTTTTATTAGTTTTCGAGAGCTATTATACCAATCTACCTAAAACGGATAGAATTCACTCGATCACGGATGTTGTAATTCGGCCCCAGGCTTCAGAAAATTCACACATCTTCATTCACGATATTTTTTTAATGCACACAATACACAATTTTATTTTCATTTCATTTTTGTGTGTAACCGAGTTGGCGTGCTGTCGAAAATTCTTCATGAATTCTTTTTACATTTGCTTGCGCTTCACGTTCACAAAGTAAGATCGATCTCAACGATTCGATGTGATCCGGTCTCAAACATGTGTTGGCTTAAAAATGTTCGTGTCATTCACCAACATTCGTTGTTGTCAGGTCTTCATGAAGGCAAAATGAAGGCACAGAAACTTAAACAAATCCATTGGCATAATTACAAACGTGTTCTAAGCACTCAGAACCTAATAATGTATAAAAAATCAAATGCTGCTTTCAAAAAAATTTTAAAAACAGCCAAATACAATAGTTTTGAACAGTTTACAAATAAAATAAATCCTAATTCAAGCATAAAAAGAATTTGGTCCGACATAAAAACGTTAACTGGAAATAATTCCAAAGTAAATATTCGAGTAATAAATATAAACAATTTTCAAGTAACACCTTCTTTAGACATAGCTAATTCTTTTGGAAGGTTTTGGTCCTTCTACTCTGCGGGTCAGAATTTCTCACAAGAATTTGTGTTAAATAAAAACGAAACTTTGCAAAATGAATTCAATGTAAGCGGAATATCTACTGCAGCTAGGCAAATTGAAACAAAAATAACCATGATCGAACTCGAGAACTCTTTACATCTCGCCAAAGGAAAAACTCCTGGCTTTGACAGGATATCATATCCAATGCTGAAAAACTTGCCACGTTCTGTAAAAGATAGACTGCTCGCATTGTATAATAATATTTTTGAAAAAGGGATCTACCCCCAATCTTGGCGAACAGCAGAAATTGTACCAATTTCCAAACCGAACAAACCAGCTACGGATTTAAGTGGGTACCGCCCAATTTCGCTGTTGCCCTGCATGGGAAAAATTTTTGAAAAAATAATTGCAAAACGAATTTCTTGGTACCTAAATAAAAACGGCCTAATAAGCCCCAATCAAGTAGCATTTAAACGAAAGCAAAGCACATTAGACGTATTATTCCATCTTCAACACTATGTGTCAAATGCTATTTCAAACAAAAATCACGTCTCCATTCTAGCGACTGATTTTGAGAGGGCTTTTGATCGCATAGGAGTGCATGTAGTATTGAAACAACTCCAAGCTTGGAAAATTGGTCCGAGGATCTTTAACTTCGTAAAAACTTTTCTAACTAATCGTAAATTTCGAGTTAGGATAAATCACAAATTATCTGAGACGTATCCAATTCACAACGGGATCCCACAGGGATCACCATTGTCAGTAATTCTTTTTATTATCGCCTTTGACCAATTGAGTAAAATTTTATCTAGCTACAAAAACATCGAACATGCAATTTATGCAGATGACGCAATTATTTTTTCAAAAAACAACGACAATACTTTGGTAAAGGATACTTTTACAGATATATTAAATAAAATTAAAAAATGGGGACAGCATTCTGGAGCTGCTCTCTCAATTGAAAAATGTAAAGTTTTACATATTTGCAAAAAAATAAATTGTTCAAAATTTTCTCTAATATATAACAATGTTGTCATTGAATTTGTAAATTATTTAAGAATCTTAGGAATAATTTTTGACAGTAAACTTACTTATAAACAACAATGTCTTGATCTCAGAACAAAACTAGCTGCCAGACTCAATATTATAAAGTATTTATCCTCTAAACATTCAATGATACATATAAACACCCTGATAAATGTAACTAGATCTTTATTACTATCAAAAATAGATTACGCACTCCCTATATTTGGTTGGTGTGCGCATGCGCACATCCGACGCCTGTACGCACCTTACCACGCAGCAGTCCGCAGAAGTATCAGCGCATTTCCAACAACACCTATCAAAAATATCTTGGCTGAGGCAGGTCTACCATCAATATCCGAACGAATAAAATGGTCTACATATCTTCTTATTCCAAAGCTTTTTAATTGCAACAACGCGATCCTACACCAAGACTTAACCAGAGCATTGGCTCACAAAAACACGTTCAAAGTAAAATCGACTATTCGACACTGCATAGACGGTTTAAAGGCCATGCAATTAAATATTAAACCTCGTATTATAAAACAAAATAGCGAGCCCACTTGGCGTCTCAATCAATCTTCTTTCATACTGCAGCTTGCTGATTATTCAAAATCAACTACAAGTCCAGCTACATATCAACAACTTTTCGCTGAAAAAGAGAGACAGTTGATAACAAAAGGCTATACTCTAGTGTTTACCGATGGCTCGAAATCCAGCGATGGAACCTCGTTCGCAGTCGTTCATCAAAATGGTAATTTAATTGCTAAAGGATTACTTCCAGACTATGCTTCAGTCTGTACAGCCGAAGCTGTAGCAATACAAACCGCCATTGCTTATTGCGTTCGCAATAATGGGAAATATGTTATCTGCTCAGATAGCAAATCCACAATAGATGGTATTCTGAATAGGAACAATAACAGCGAAATCATATCCAAAATTCGAGATTCCTACATCAAACACCCAAAAAAGCTTCAACTAATATGGATCCCCGGCCACTCGGGCATAACAGTTAGGATAAATCACAAATTATCTGAGACGTATCCAATTCACAACGGGATCCCACAGGGATCACCATTGTCAGTAATTCTTTTTATTATCGCCTTTGACCAATTGAGTAAAATTTTATCTAGCTACAAAAACATCGAACATGCAATTTATGCAGATGACGCAATTATTTTTTCAAAAAACAACGACAATACTTTGGTAAAGGATACTTTTACAGATATATTAAATAAAATTAAAAAATGGGGACAGCATTCTGGAGCTGCTCTCTCAATTGAAAAATGTAAAGTTTTACATATTTGCAAAAAAATAAATTGTTCAAAATTTTCTCTAATATATAACAATGTTGTCATTGAATTTGTAAATTATTTAAGAATCTTAGGAATAATTTTTGACAGTAAACTTACTTATAAACAACAATGTCTTGATCTCAGAATCGCTCGGAGGAATGGGCTACCTACAGTCATCGCTATAAGAACTTTAATATAGACGGAACTAAATTTTAATTTAGCTGCAATTTATCCTGCAGCTTGTTCTCGACAACAAACCAAACTTTTTGTTCGACTTCGAGTTGGGCATACAAAATTAACCCACGAACATCTTTTACTCGGCAACACTTTAACAAGTTGCAGATTTTGCAATGGACCACCAACTATTGAACACATTCTTAACGATTGTAGCCAATTTACCCAGCAGCGCAAAGATACTTTCAAAGATACAATTCCTATTGAAATTTTAAAAAAAATATCCTTTTCCAACATCCGCGCTATGGAAACTTATTTTAAAAATTGTAATCTTATATTAGATATTTAGGTTATAATACCTATACTTAACTTTTACTTTTATTTTAATCGAGTCGAAGGCCATGGCAGCTAGTACTCACTGTACACATTAGTTATAGTAATTAATTATTGTAATTAATAATATTAAATAAATAAATAAGACAACAATGAAAAAAGTTGCTTGGTGCTATTTGCAAACCTTATTTTTTATTTTAAAATTTCTAGTGTTCCTAAATTTTGAACCAATATACATATGGCTATTGAACAGTAAAATAAATAAAAAATCTTATTTTACACATAGCTATTTTTTGTATGCGCAACGACGAATGATCTTACTTCACCGCCGTTCACCACAAGATTGTTCTCTACTCGTTTTTTCTTTTGGTTTTTTGCTACACTTAAAATCTTCGTAACGAAATGATCACACGAAGACATGATCGGCTTAAACGTGCATTCCTTTTGCAGTTGCAGTCGTAAGCGAAGACGTAAGCTGCTTTTAATGTAAAAAACAACATACTTACTTCAGCATGATCCTGTTTTCACCACCATAAGCTAAAGGAAAACAAGAATTATTTAGTAAGCACCTTACGATCTTTCCGACTGGGCATTTTAACGCCTCTAGCATGTATTGTATCGGCGTGTATATGTTACACTGAAGAATACTTCTCATTGCTTTGTTTTGTAATCTATCAATTTGTGTTTGGTTACAACATGAGTAAACAATAGTTGAGCAGTATTCAAAATGGGGTTTAATAATACTATTATATATTTTCACAGCAGTTAGTATATTCACTTTTTTCTTATTCTTTTGAAGAAACCAATTTTCTTCCCTATTTTTTTACACATGTAATCTATATGTTTCGAATTTAAGTTCTTTATCTTAAATTACACCCAGGTACTTTATACTTTCTACTTTTTACTCTATCAAAGTCGGATTTGTTCTTTAATGATTGACATATGATCTTTAACTCACTCGCATTTATTTCGCGGAATTTATATATATGTGATACATTTTCTAAATAGTTAATGTATGGTACATTTTCAATTGAGTTTCTTATTTGTTGGACACTATTTATAATGTATTCATTGAATTTATTTGCTAATTGCATCTCATTTGAGTATTCCACTCCATTGAAGATTACGGCTTCAATTGGATTTTTACTTTGTTTCAGCACATACATTTTAATTTCCTTCCACATTTGCTTTTGTCCATTTGCTCTATCTATTCTATTGATAATGTCTATATTTTTAGCTTTGGTTACTTCAACTTTATAATGATTTGCCGAATATGTCATGATCCATGGATCCATGTATTTTCAACCATGACATCCGCTCCATTCAATTGAGTGATGAATGTTCTACCATTGTCATCTGGTGAGCGCCTCTGATAGAGTGAATATCTATCGTTTCCAGTTTGAGTTTCCCGATTAAAAGCACGTGGATAGCGTTTTGTGCACTTATTGTCAACCGTACAAACAGAAGTAGAATTGTGTTGTCCGCATGGTCCGTGGATCAGATTGGTCTTCTCCACTTCGCGCAACTATGGATCAATCTCAGCATCAGGAATTCCGGCGAAAACTATGTCATCAATTTGGTTTGGTGTAATTTTCCACCATCTATAGAAGAAACTGTGAGAGCGGTAAACCTCTTTTCTGCCACTCAACTGAATATATTCAGCATCGAACAGTACCGTATTAAATTAGGAACTAACCCGTATCCAGTTTGATCCATTCGTTTAAAAGTAGATGTGCGGTAAAAGTAACGTCCGAATTGAACAGAAAAACGAAAAGTACGTCTACAGCGCCACCTGTTGAGAATTGTTCGAATTTCGTTTTTCCTAAACCTTCGCGTGACAATTACCAACAAACCCGCAAAAGTAAGTATTCAATTTGGTCCAGCCGTTTTCAAGTTTTTAGCAGCCGAACAAACCACGATTCATTTAATATAATGTCCTTATATTTCTCCCAATTGTTCTTCGTATTCGTCAATCTTGCAATTTGGTAGCACTCAATTTTTTTGCATTTTAGATATCGTAGCCTACTGTTAAACCATGAATTCGTGTTGTTATCGACTCTTATTTTTATGTTTTTACGGAATTTACTTATAGTTTTTTTCAAACTGCATTTTCATTAATATTTCTATCTGTCCTATACGTTATTTCTTCTTTGATAAGTTCTCGCGTGAAAAGTTCTTTGTTATATTTAATAATTTGTATTTCTTCGTCGTTGTCATTCTGTGTTATGGCTTCTTTATTAATACACATCTCTAATATTTCATGATCCGATATTTAATTGTCCCCGCTTATCTTAACTGATAGGTTATGCATATTTCTGATACAGTAATCGATTAAAGTCTTTGTATTATCTGTTACTCTCGTATAGTCAGTTACTTTTTGATTGAGACAGTTATCGTTAAGAATATTTTCCAATTTACGTTTATACACTCCCATTTTTTTCCAGTCTATATTAAAATCACCAGTTATAATTATATCTTTTTCTGATTCTGTTAAATTCTCTATATTTTCTTGAAATTGCAGAACTCTCTTTCAGAGCTACTTGGTGATCTGTATATTGCAACATTTATAATGTCTATTTCGTCGAATCTACACTCACAAGCTAGAAACCACATTAAGTCCCCTTTTTCACTAGTCAAGAAATGGAAGCAATTTTTCGAGTTCAAAAAACTTGCCAGTACACTTGACTGTGTACCGTCAACTTTTTCCTCTTTCGTCGCTTCCTATTTGCGGCGAATTGGCCTACAAGCTCAGAAAATTGACTTCAATTCTTGACTAATGTAAAAGGGGTATAAGATGTTCAAAGTTATTCAAAAGACCTTGTATATTAGTGTAGTGTCAATGCCCGATAATTTCTTTGTTTGCTAGTAACCGATTTTCTTTTTCTTTATATCTAATTTATTTAGGTACACTGGCCATAATTTGCTACTCGTTGGATGATTGTCATCAAGTTCTCACTTTAATCTTTCATTTGCTCGAACACAGTTTACGCACTTGTATACATTTTCTTTTGTGCAGTCATTTGATCTATGTTTACCTAAACATTGAACACAAAAACTTAATTATTCTTGCATTCACTTGCTTTATGGTTAAATCCCTTACATTTATAGCACGAAATAATGTCTATTCCATCGAACACTCTGCATCTATCCCACCCTATATTTAATTTTTCTTCTGCTAATACTTTGGGGAATGATTGTGCATCTATCTCAATTATAATGTTATAATATTTCACATTATTTCTCTTAATTTCATATTGTTTAATTAATTTCAATGAACTTTTTTGAATTATTGGATTTTGCTTCCTTAACTTTTCTATTACTTCACTTTCTTCATGTTTAAAATTTATTCTTGATAAGAGGATTCGCGGATTTGTTTTACTTGGAGTTTGAATTTCATATTCTTGTCCGATTTTATTTTCTATTGCTTTTTTTATTTTTTCTCGTTCTTCTGCATTCTATTTTCAATATTTAAAATTTTTAAGTCCATTGGGTCTACCTGGTTATTTAAATCTTCTTTTGTTTTTCACTACGCTGTTTAATTCTTGGTTTCACAATTAAAGGAACAATTTTTTTTTAATTCTGGCAGTGCAAGGTTTTTATTTTGACTTGTTTTAACTATTTCCATCAGCAGCGCAGTGAAAATCGGGAAGGACCTCTCCCTTCCGTTCGATACCAAGCTAGGTTTCTTACAAGGTGATTCCTTATCCTGCGACTTCTTTAATATAGTCATGGAAAAGATCATCCGAGCTGCTGACTTGAGATGCAGCGGCACAATTTTGTATAATAGCTTTATGCTGCTGGCGTATGCTGATGATATTGACATCATTTGCCAAAATACGCGCGAAGTCAGTGCAGCATTCTCCAGGCTAGAAAAAGAGTCGAGTCGAATGGGTCTTGCAGTGAACGCAGATAAAACGAAGTATCTCGTGTCAGCAAACAAACAGTCCCAGCGTCTCGGAAACCACGTTACTGTTGACAACACCTCCTTTGAGGTAGTAAAGGACTTTGTTTACCTGGGATCCAGTATTAACTCCTCCAACGATATCAGTATTGAGATTAAACGAAGGATAACTCTTGCCAACACGTGTTACTTCGGGCTCAGTAGGCAATTGAGAAGCAGAGCTCTCTCTCGACGAACAAAACTGACGCTCTACAAGTCAATAATCATGCCCGTCCTACGATACGCATCACAAACCTGGACGTTGAGCAGCTCTGATGAAAGGACTTTGGGAGCGTTCGAGAGAAAAATCCTTCGCAAGATCTATGGTCCAATCTGCGTCAATGGCGAGTACCGAATACGATGGAACCACGAGTTGTATGAGCTATATGCCGACATCGATATAGTCAAGCGTATTAAAATAGAGCGGCTTCGCTGGCTAGGTCATGTCGAGAGAATGAACGACGAAGCTCCAGCGAAAAAAATATTGGATTCGGTACCCAGCGGTGGCCAACGCAGACGAGGAAGACCGCATCTCCGTTGGAAAGACCAGGCATTGGGTAACCTGACAACGCTTGGAGTTTCCAACTGGCGCCAGCAAGCGCACGACAAAAGAGGCTGGCGCAAATTCTAATAGTTTAAATAATAAATTTATAAGCGCATAAGAAATAAACGTCTGCATTCGCTGATGACTCACTCATTCACTATTTCACCAATGGCTTCACGAATATTGTCCTTTAAAGCGTCAATTGTCTCTGGCTTGTCGGCGTAACACTTATTTTTGAGGGCACCCCACAAATAATAGTCCAACGGTGTCAAATCACAGCTCCGAGGTGGCCAAATGACATCAGCTCTGCGGCTGGTAATGCGATCTTCAAAAACAGGGCGCAAAACATCGAGAGTAGCTTCGGCTGTAGCGCCGTCCTGTTGAAAACAAATGTTGCCAATATCCTCCTCTTCAATTTTTGTGAACAAAAATTCGTTCAACATGGCCCGATAACGATGGCCATTGACTGTAACGGCCACTCCTTGCTCATTTTCGAAGAAAAATTTCCCAATTATGCCTCTGGACCAAAATCCGCACCAAACAGTGACTCGTTTTGGGTGCATCGGCTTTTCATTGTATGCGTGCGGGTTTTCTGTGCCCCAAATACGACAATTTGGCTTGTTTACATACCCGCCAAGATCAAAATAAGCTTCATATGAAAAGATGATTTTTTTGGATCTTCTGTAAGTCGATCGCAGGCCCACTCAGCGAAGCGAAAACGCATTGGATGGTCAGTTGGCTTCAACTCCTGAACCAATTGGACTTTGTATGGTGCCATAGCAAGGTCTTTATGCAAAATTCGTCTCAACGATGTCTCCGAAATGTTCAATTGTTGAGAACGACGGTGAATTGATGTTGATGCCGCTTCACGCACACTTTCTGCCACAGCAGCAATATTCTCGGGTGTACGCACTGTTTTTGGCTTTTCAAAATCCGTACGCAATTTTCGCACACATTCTGCAACATTACCATGATTTTCAAAGTAATGTCGCAATATTTCCCAGCGTTGTCAAAGCGTATAAACAAACTAAAACTAATTATCTGTCAAATCACACATGTGCTAAGTGTTACCATACACGAAATAAGCACTAGTTGAAAAAAAATGGCGGAACCTTTACATTAACTCTATCACCGCCGCGCGATGCGGCTGAGAATTTCAGGGTGAAATTTTCAGGGTTTGCTACTAGACTTCGCAGAAAGAAAACTCTTTCATCACATTTTACCGTACAGCTTTGCTGGGATTTTTCGAAATTATGGATCTTATGATCTTTTTCCTAGAGCATGTTTTGGCAAAAATGCGCAAATTTATATGGAAAAATAGCACATTTTTTACAAAGTTTCAAACACATTTAATAAAATCCGCATCCTTGTAATTGTCAAGTATGTTTCAGAACAATTCTTTCTGATCACATTTCCAAAAAGTTCTGCTGGGACAAGAAGTATTAAGAATTTTATGACCCTTTTTCCTGGAGCCTTGTAACTGTCAAGTATATTTCAGAACAATTCTTTCTGATCACATTTCCAAAAAGTTCTGCTGGGACTTCTTGAAATTAAGAATCTTATGACCCTTTTTCCTGGAGCATCTTTTGGCCAAAATACTCAAATTTATATGAAAAATAACAAATTTTTTACAAAGTTTCAATTATAAGTATATTTCATAACAACTCTTTCTGATCACATTCCTGCTGGGACTTCGCAATATTAAGGATGTTATGAGCTTTTTCCTAGAAGATGTTTGGGCAAAAGTAAGCACCAATTACTCACTAAAAAAAATGATTTACAAATTGTTTAAACCATACGTAACAAATAAAGTACTAAAAAATAGTTGTTTTTTATGGGAAATTCAGTACATAAGTACTTTGCTTGTGTGGTATATTAAATTGATGCATACGCAAAAACTATTATACAGCACCAATTGGAAGGCAAAAACAAACTTACAGTGATCTTTTAAAATAAACTTTTTCAATTTACATTGAGCATTATTCATAGTTTTATATGGCAATGACTGTTCATAAAATATTGGTTCATGGGTGTTATATATTATAAAACATTTCAGTTTTATTATTGGGTTTCTTACTGAAGACATAATCGAGGCCACACAAAGAATTCTGAAGATTTCGATTAGATAACACTAAAAAAAACCTATTACTACGTTCACATTGAGCTCAAAATGCGTGTTTGGAGTTTCGAAATTGACTAACTGATCAAGTGTTCACATTGGCCAATGTGCTTCTGTGAACTTATCACGCGTACTGTGTAAGGGGTATATTAATTTTGTCACGACGTGTGTAACGCCCATAAGGAGGCGTGGTAGGTATAGAAAAGTGTATATATTCTTGGTTAGCATCACCACCCGAGTTGATTTAGCCATGTCCGTCTATCTGTCCGTCTGTGGACACGATTACGGCCGCAATTTTGAAGCTATTGCACTGAAATTCGATATTTGAGCTTTTTTCTTAAAAAACAAAGATCAAGTTCGAGAATGGGCTAAATCGGATTAAAACCACGCTTACCTCCCATACAACTCCAGTCAGGGGCGCAACCATGATTGAAAGGCTTCATATCACAGTATTAGTTTGAACAATGTTGATACGAAGCATATGTTTACTTATTTTGTTTTCTTAATAAAAGGTAATTTTTTTGGTATTTTTTTCAGGGTATTTTTTTTTTGACACCTCACGCGTGACAAATAAACCAACAGCTTTTGCAAATCATTGAAATTTATTATTAAAATTCGTGCTCTGAGACAAATGTGTTTCGCTAATTACTTTCATTTTATGATTGTCATAATCAACCCACCGAACTGCTGTATCGGCCAGTGTCAATGAATATCGCAATTTGCAATTCGTCGCCGTTCTCAACAATTGGGCTTGTGTTATTCGACCACCTGGAGCCTTTTAAGGACCTCGCTATGAAACCATACAAAAGTGCAAACAACTGGCACAAGAACTAAAGCTGGGTGACTTATCACAGTGTCGTTTGTTTGGTAAATGGAAAAGTTGGATGAAGCTCAAAGTGATGAAGCTCATTTTTGGCTCAATTGGCAAATAAAAGATATAGGCAGCTTAAGAGCTCCCAATGCATCCTGAAAAATGCACTGTTTGGTGCAATTTGTGGGCTGGTGGCAGGTAGGTATAGAAAAGTGTATATATTCTTGGTTAGCATCACCACCCGAGTTGATTTAACCATGTCCGTCTATCTGTCCGTCTGTGGACACGATTACGGCCGCAATTTTGAAGCTATTGCACTGAAATTCGATATTTGAGCTTTTTTCTTAAAAAACAAAGATCAAGTTCGAGAATGGGCTAAATCGGATTAAAACCACGCTTACCTCCCATACAACTCCAGTCAGGGGCGCAACCATGATTGAAAGGCCGTGAACCGTTATTTTTCAAAAATAATGAAAACCGCAACGTTACACCCAATGAAGGAAGGTACCGTGCGATGATTATCGACTTTTTTGCCTCTTAAATGGAAGAGTTGAACTTATTGTTAGTTGACATGTGGTTTCAATAAGACGATGCCACATGTCAGTTGGCACGCGATACCATAGATCTAGTTAGAGGCGAGTTTTGTGAGAAGTTAATTTCACGTGTTGGATCAGTCCAATGACCACCAAGATCATGCGATTTTATCCAACTAAACATAAAAACAGAAAAAACCAACCACAATTGCAGCCCTGGAAGACAACATTGCAGATGCCATTTGATGCAATACGGATGGACCGTAATGATGAACGTTACTTACATGATGGACGGATACATGAAATGATCTTTAAAAAGTAAATTACAGGCATTGGTGTATTACAAATTTTCTGTTTGTTTTTTTTTCTATTTTTAAAAACTAAACGCTTAAAATATACCCTTTATAACAACTGAAATATTTACGAAAGCTTGTCCGATGTCAAAATTTGATCGCTCAGAAATAATTCCGATTGGATTCCGAAACTGGTGGAAAATATTTTATATTTCATAATTTCCATTGGATTTTAAAAATCTGTTTCATGAAAATCCCTCTTTGGAGAAGTGTCGTGAAGGCCTATCGTTGAAAAAGATATTATTTCGATAAAGTCAGCATTTGCTTATTCATGGTTATTGGTATAATTTTTATAAATCACTGGACATAAACGGATGAACGAAAGAAAAATCAAACCATTAATTTTTTCAAATAAGGCCCTTATTTCTTAAAAACGGATAATATTTGGCAATTAAGAGAAATTATTATGAAACAGATTCGGAAAAGTATGATATAAAATAATGAATTTTCTTCTAGAGTTTCGGAAATGCATCGAAATTATTTATTAATTAATTAATAAATTATTAATAATTAATTATTAGTTAATTATTATTAGAGGGAATTTCTGTAATTATTTCGGTGGCGAGGGACTCAACTGATTGTCCTCCCAAATATTTCAGTCGCCTTAGAGCGCTCCATGCTAAAAGTTGAAAAGACAACTCAAATCGAAGTATTGTCAACAACCTCTCAAATAGACATAATCACAACTTAACAAAAATTAAACAACAACCAGATATTATGAATTAACACTAATAGAATTGAAATATACATGTGGGATTTTCACTGTAATGATGTAATGAGATGTGTGATTACTTTTTATGTGACTAACTTTGATTGCATCCTAATTTGCTTGGTACTACAATAATTTGGCGGGTTCTTTAAACCGCAAAACCCCCTTTTGGTTGCGCTAATGAATCCAATAATGAAAACAATAAAGAAGCAAATATTTAAGCTACAAAACTTTAATTCGGTATAATAGGACGGCATAGAAGGATGCAAAATTTGGCAAAATCACTTTACCACACAATTTCTTATTTTTTAATTATAAGAACATACTTTAGCACCGCGGTGCTATAATTTGAATATTAAAAGGGTGCAAAAGTGTATTTTTTACCATCACCACGACTTCTTTTTATTTAAAACAAACTTTAACTTTTATTACCTTTTTGCAATTTAAACCTTCATACTTAAACCAATGATAATACCCGTTTTTGTTTTACATTGGTTAGGGTTGGAATTGCCAAACAAATTGATTCAAATGTTCGTTGCTGTAAGATAGAATACAATTAGAAAAATGTAATAACAATTTGTTTTATATTCCATAAAGTTTTATAAAAAAACACATTTTTAATTTTGTATTCAGGCTAACACGTTAACTGCCATGAGACACATACGGTGTGCCTCAATAAAATGTCCACGTTGACTCCAAAGTTCGAAGGTCGATTAAAAAAAAATTCGAACTAAAATAAACAAACGCTAATTTAGCCTCTATTTTCACCCCTCACTCTCAGAATCGACCTAACTTTTGCTAACCAGAATTTGTTCCATAGTGTAATTTGTAATTTTGGCAAGACATTACTATCACGTGTGGCTGCAAGGAAGCACCATTAAAACACTGTAAAGGTCAAAACACACTATTGAAAATTAAGGGTGGCAACGCCGAAGGGAACATGAGCAAAAAAGAAGAGAAGATTGGAAGTGAAAATGAAAAAAAAAAATGGATGAAGTTAAAGCAAAAACGTCAATCTAAAACCTGATAAAGGCGGTGTATATAGTAGTGTTTTTTAATAAAACAATCGCTATAAAACGTGTTTAAGCTTCGGTGCAAACATAATATTATAAACCCATAAGCATTTTTCATTAAATTGTAAAAATTGCAAGTTTCCAGATGGCGAGAGTATGTGTAAATTTTAAAGTTTTTCGAACTTGTACTTGCTCGTATGGCCGGGGGGTAATGTAAAAGAGGACAAACCACATAAAAATCAGAATGACCCCTTTTACATTGATCAAGACTTGAAAGCAAGTTTTTTGACGTTTTCTTTTGACTTGATAAAACCATTTACATTGTTCAAGAATTGAATTCAAGTTTATTTCTTCCTTGTTTGCTTTCTATGAAATAAAAACAGCAAACAAAAGCAAATTCAAAATTGTTGTAGCTTAAAAACAACAAACAATGAATTCTTAAACATAAAATAATAACAATACTAAAAAAATGCTCTGCATAAATGAAATAGCTGATATGCAAAAATAATATGAAGCGCTCTGCCAAAAAAGGAATAAAAAAAACGGTGCAGCGCAAGAATACTCCAACCCTTCCGATGTGCGGCGAATTGACATCAAACGCATAGACTTGCCATCAAGTCTTGACCAATGTAAAAGGGGTCGATACAAGAAGATCGATGCAACCTGCAACCCTGCTTAAGGGCAAAATTGACTATAAAGACTGTCGGTCAGATAGTCCCCTTTTACCGGGCGTCTCGACAGGCAATAATTTATTCCTTCCCAGTTAAATTCAATTGAAAGCAATGGCCATATTGCAAGGGTGAGTTTTTTATGTTATGTTGTTTACATTTTTGAAAGGACTTCGAACAAGTTGGTACGCTGTGCTCGGTCGCTATATGGCCCAAAAAAACTGTGAGAACTATACAATGAAAAAGAAAGAAGTTGAGATTTTGGGTGATATGTAATATTTTATAAATATTTGCTGCGCACCATTCCATTTTTAATACGATGTTCACGCATTAAATTTTCAGGAGAAATGCAAAGTGGCTGTGAAAACAATAAAAATGACAGCTCATTACCAACTACGCGTTGGCAATATATGGTTTGCAATATTGCATGCCATATACATATTGCCAACCACGACAATTAAGCGTTCTCCATTGGCAATTTATGTTGTTTGACAGATGGAAAGCAATAATTAATTGCCAGTCGAGACGCCCTGTTACATTACTTGGTGGCTACACGTTCAATTTTTCTTTCAAGTTGCCTTTCAAGTTGCAACACATTCACACTTTTTAACTAACACACTCAAACTTTTCGAACTTGACAACCAACTTGATATCAATTTTTCCTTTCAAGTCGTGACGGTCAAGTTGAACAGCTGATCACAGTTTTTGTAAATAAATTGAGTTGTTCCCTTGACGATGGCATCTTGAAAATAAAATTGAATGGTACCAGGGATGAAAAATTCAGTACTAAAGTACTGAATTCAGTACTCTTCACTTTTCAAAAGTACCGCACGATAGTTTCAGTACTTTTTACAAATATTGTTTAAAATATTTTTCACAAAAAAAACAAAAAAAAAACAAAAAAACAAATTGGCCATTTCAGCCCTTGAAAGGACTTTGACCGAGCTTCTTATGATCAATTGTGTTGTGTGTGTTATTAAATGTTTGCACACAATTGACCGAGAACTGGACCTACATGTTTTATGCCGACTCCGAACGGCTCATGTTCTCAAGAAGCTTTACATGGCATTATTTACTCTCTGAGGTTTGCCATTGTCTGCAGAGAGGTGGTGACCGATCAGAAAAATTTTTTATTGAAAAAAACTTTTTCGCCGCGGCTGGGGATCGAACCCGGGCTCTCGAGCATGCTAAGCCACACACTTAACCTGCATGCCACGGACACCACAACTCTTCCACCACAAATATTTTTCACTAGTCGACCCATAAATATAGATGGAACTTCAGTTTTTCAATTTATACGAGTTAATACTTAAATTCTGGCTTTAACTCACGTGTGATGGCATTGTTATGCATCATTATTGAATAGCCTGGCACATAAAGTTATGCATGACGCATACACCACATAAAAAATTCATATGTTAATACTTCTTTGCTCTTGAATTCTAAGAACTATTTCGTAAGCCATATTTTTTGTGAATAAGTTCACATTTCCTGAGCAACTATTGCATGACTCATGTTCTAAATTCTTACAAATATTTTGTTTATGATTCTATATTAAAAAAGAAGCATTGAAATACATTGACTTGTTGGTCGAGCGTGTTGAACGTTGAGTTTTAGAAGAATTCACGCGGGTTCGAAACCTGATGAAACAACATTTTTTTTTCTAATTATTTTTTATAAAAATTGTCAATGAACATTTTAACAACTCAAATAAATTTCAAATTAACTACTCAAAAAAGTAAATTTAACAATGCGATGTTTTCCATTAAAGGAAATATATAAAGAAAAGTGTATGCTTGCCCAAATTGTCTGATACTTTTAGAGATGAGCAGTACTAAAATATGTTTTTATACAATTAAATAACACTGTGCTAGTTGCAAAATCCATCAAACGGGGGACCCAGTGGGATAACATAATTCGAGTGCGCTGATCCTAATAGTGCTATGCGTTTTTTTAAGTAAGCTCTTGTTTTTTAGCAATTTTATTTTTTATTTTTTACAATTTATTAAAATTAAATCGATATAAACTGATAGAATAACCATTGTATCGACAAATATACATCAACTTAAAACAATTTGAAAAATATATATTCGATTTAGTTGATTTAAGGGGGACATGACATTGGCCATTTTTTTAAAATGAATTTTTTTTATAATTTTGTATTTTAAAAAAAAAAATTAAAAAAAAAAAATTCTTACGGGTTCAAAGGTACATCTGGATTAGTGAGAGCGCATTTTTAATTTTCATTTTTTTTTTCTTTGTTCACTCCATGATTTTTGGGTATAAAAGCAAACTTCTAACTAGGTTGTTTGGGTTGAAATAAAAACTTATTTCATTTAGTCTGATAGGTGGGTATTACAAAGAGTACTTTGGTTAAGTACACGGATGTAGTTTTTCGTTACAATTCACAGAGGAATTAAATAAACGGTCAAGAATTTAAAATTTTTTTCTTCGTGGTTCTAAAAGTTTGATTTTCAAAATTCTCGAAAACAAGAGCTAACCAAAAAAAACGCTTAGCGCCATTAGAATCAGCATACTCGAATTAGGTAATCCCCCCGGGTTCCCCGTTTGCTGAGAAAAAAAAGTGTCCGATTCGAGCACAGTGTAATTATTACCAACATCTCAGTGGAAGTGAGCTAGACTAGCATTCGGAGGACGTGGGTTTGTGTCCTGATTGTGTAAACAGGCGTGGATTAAGGTGAGGGCTAGGGGGTTGCATCCCCGAGCAGGCAGGGGTCCCGAAGGCGCTTGTATATGAAGTGCTTATAGTGTTATGACACTGGCTTGTTTTCAGATCTTAAGACAAGCAGAGGATAAAAGAGACAGCAATGACTTGAGTGAATGGGATGTCTGTAGAATATTGTGTGGAAAATTCAACAGCTGTTGCGATAAAAATATCATTTCTTTTGTGTCAAAAATTTACAACTCGTCCGAATTATTTAAAAATAATTACGAGCTCGTGCAGCCCAATTGTTTTTTATTTCAATTAAAAATATATAGGCAACCAATTGAAATGCAAAAACAGCATTAAAAGTTACAACGACAAAAATGCTGAATGTCTGCTATACAAAATATTTATCTTGTTCTTCCTTCTGCTATAGTCACAATGACTTTTTCGTGGTAGAAGCCGAAAAAGTGAAAAATTTTTGTATGTTTTAGCGCTTGATTCTCTTGATTGCACAAATAGCGTAGGCAGTCATATCAACGGAAAATTATAGTGAGCATTTATCGTACTGCTCTTAACTTACAAATTAAGCGCTGAAAAATATTAAAACTAGCCAGTGTCATATAGGCATTATTGTAAAAACATGACATGCAATATAAAACATTTTTCGAAGTAATCAACCTTAAAGTTTTAAAACAATGTATATTTGTAAGAAATAGTGGTTATGCTTAAAATTTCTTTTAGGTATAGGGCCTGAATTGATCTGGTAATGGTGGCAATATTTTAAGCGGATGTTGATAATGCGTCAAGAGATGTAATGAACATAAAGTATGAACTTTTGAAGCAATGTGGCTTATCATGTTTTCATATAGATCTTGGGAAATTTTATGTGAAGATAAAAACAAAACATCTGAAACGCGGCATGAAGCTTCTGCACTATTGAATAAATTAATAAAACTTCAAAACTCTTTCATGAAAGTTTTCTGGAACTAAATTTTGAATCGCTTCAAAAGAAGCAGCCAATATTTGCAAAAAGTAGATATTGATTTAATAGCTGCTAACGATATGTTTTCTTCTCGTTTCTAATTCGTAACACATTTGCGAAGTAAATTTTCAGGGTTTGAGAATAGTGCTAAGAACCTGAGTCGGTTTGTTGGCCAAGACTATAAGAGAAGAATAACTAAAAAAAATAGCTGAAACTGAAAGGTCATTTTTAGTTTTAAAAAGAATAAAAAATGTACACCGATCTTCTTTGTTACATGAACGTTTGTCGCCAATAACGCAACTTTGTATTGAAATGATTTGTTGTAAACGATTCATTTTGATTAGTCGACGGAAAGTTTTGCCGCAGTTATATCGAAAAAAAAATTTTTAATAAAAATTTAAGAGTTTTTTTTTTTTTCTTTAAGGCATATATAAATACGTAACAATAAATATTTTGATTATTAAACGATCCGAGCTAAATGCTCTGTCTTTAAGTAGGCCCCGTGCCAATTTTAGCCCCAGGCCCCGCTATGTTTTAATCCGGCGCTGGGTGTAAGTATATAAATCTTAATTTGATTGGTATTTAATTTAATAATTTAATTATCGGTATTGCCAATGCTATTATATATATATATATATATGTATACAGCTGCTTATAAATAATCTCCGATATAAGTTTGTACTTGCATCTCAAAAAGAGTTTGTCTTATATATAATATTTATTATAATTTTCTATTTAAAAAAAAACAATTATTTAAAACAAAAAAAAAAATTATGAAAAGGTACGTAGCAAAATTATATCATCTTAGAATTTAAGTACTAGTTCCCAAGTAACAATTTTCCTCCTATAAAGCACCATAGAACATTTTCAACAACATATTAAAACACAACATTTACGGATATAATGATTGTATAATATTCGTATAAGACAAAAAAGGCGCACTTTTTTTGCTTGTATTAAACTCTACATCAGTAAAATTTAATCCTGCTGAACATATTCTTATCATCATTTTATATGAGTGTTTCATGTTTTCCTATCGCAGTGCTTGTTTTTTAAGAGAGCAAGAGAGAATATAAACATTTATGTCAAAATAAATTTTCGAAAAAAAAAAAAAAAATTTATTCGAAAAAAAATTTTGAACTGTTTCAGTTTTTTTTTTGTTTTGGTTCCGAGAAAAACTTGAGAATTGAACATTTGCTTTTGACTGCTGTTATTATTTATTTGGTCTTGTGATTTTTTATTGCTTTACTTATCAAATTTATTAACGTGTAGCGGCGGGATTCGAACCAAGTACCTTTGTGTTGCAAGTCCGACGCATCAACTTCTCACCCATTTTTACAAACCCAATTTATTAAAAAAATGTTCAATAAATAAAGACTGCGCTGTCGACTGGTAGCATTAATATTTATATCACACATTTTTTCGAAATGTCTGTTTTTTTTGTTTTAGCTTTGAACCAAGGATTTCAGGTGTGAAACCTATTCAGTCAAGTCTGCCTTGGTTCGGAAAATTGGGAGATAGATAAGTAGGAGTGAAAGGGAAATCAAGTGAAACAAGTGTCGAATGTTGTATGTGTGGCGAAGTGCTATAACAACTTGCAAATTTGAAACTGAGGCAAGTGTTATGCCTTTACCTCAGTCAATTCGAGTTATTAAGCAATCTCATTCCACAAACATCTCTACCACCAATTGCAACTTCCAAAGTCGTATAAATTGATGAATTTTTAATTTCAGTTGATTAGAAATGAGGAAAGAATTAAATAAAAGTAAAAGCGTAGGACCATGGCTAGACCGGGATTCGAACCCGGAACCTCTGGGTTGACAGTCAAGCACGCTTACCACTCGACTACCGAGGCCCCTAAAAAAGCAAAAAAGAAGAGAAGATTGGAAGTGAAAATGGAAAAAAAAATGGATGAAGTTAAAGCAAAAACGTCAATCTAAAACCTGATAAAGGCGGTGTAAATGGTAGTGTTTTTTAATAAAACAATTTCTATAAAACGTGTTTAAGCTTCGGTGCAAACATAATATTATAAACCCATAAGCATTTTTCATTAAATTGTAAAAATTGCAAGTTTCCAGATGGCGAGAGTATGTGTAAATTTTAAAGTTTTTCGAACTTGTACTTGCTCGTATGGCCGGGGGGTAATGTAAAAGAGGACAAACCACATAAAAATCAGAATGACCCCTTTTACATTGATCAAGACTTGAAAGCAAGTTTTTTGACGTTTTCTTTTGACTTGATAAAACCATTTACATTGTTCAAGAATTGAATTCAAGTTTATTTCTTCCTTGTTTGCTTTCTATGAAATAAAAACAGCAAACAAAAGCAAATTCAAAATTGTTGTAGCTTAAAAACAACAAACAATGAATTCTTAAACATAAAATAATAACAATACTAAAAAAATGCTCTGCATAAATGAAATAGCTGATATGCAAAAATAATATGAAGCGCTCTGCCAAAAAAGGAATAAAAAAAAACAGTGCAGCGCAAGAATACTCCAACCCTTCCGATGTGCGGCGAATTGACATCAAACGCATAGACTTGCCATCAAGTCTTGACCAATGTAAAAGGGGTCGATACAAGAAGATCGATGCAACCTGCAACCCTGCTTAAGGGCAAAATTGACTATAAAGACTGTCAGTCAGATAGTCCCCTTTTACCGGGCGTCTCGACAGGCAATAATTTATTCCTTCCCAGTTAAATTCAATTGAAAGCAATGGCCATATTGCAAGGGTGAGTTTTTTATGTTATGTTATTTACATTTTTGAAAGGACTTCGAACAAGTTGGTACGCTGTGCTCGGTCGCTATATGGCCCAAAAAAACTGTGAGAACTATACAATGAAAAAGAAAGAAGTTGAGATTTTGGGTGATATGTAAAATTTTATAAATATTTGCTGCGCACCATTCCATTTTTAATACGATGTTCACGCATTAAATTTTCAGGAGAAATGCAAAGTGGCTGTGAAACAATAAATATGACAGCTCATTACCAACTACGCGTTGGCAATACATGGTTTGCAATATTGCATGCCATATATTGCCAACCACGGCAATTAAGCGTTCTCCATTGGCAATTTATGTTGTTTGACAGATGGAAAGCAATAATTAATTGCCAGTCGAGACGCCCTGTTACATTACTTGGTGGCTACACGTTCAATTTTTCTTTCAAGTTGCCTTTCAAGTTGCAACACATTCACACTTTTTAACTAACACACTCAAACTTTTCGAACTTGACAACCAACTTGATATCAATTTTTCCTTTCAAGTCGTGACGGTCAAGTTAAACAGCTGATCACAGTTTTTGTAAATAAATTGAGTTGTTCCCTTGACGATGGTATCTTGAAAATAAAATTGAATGGTACCAGGGATGAAAAATTCAGTACTAAAGTACTGAATTCAGTACTCTTCACTTTTCAAAAGTACCGCACGATAGTTTCAGTACTTTTTACAAATATTGTTCAAAATATTTTTCACTAGTCGACCCATAAATATAGATGGAACTTCAGTTTTTCAATTTATACGAGTTAATACTTAAATTCTGGCTTTAACTCACGTGTGATGGCATTGTTATGCATCATTATTGAATAGCCTGGCACATAAAGTTATGCATGACGCATACACCACATAAAAAATTCATATGTTAATACTTCTTTGCTCTTGAATTCTAAGAACTATTTCGTAAGCCATATTTTTTGTGAATAAGTTCACATTTCCTGAGCAACTATTGCATGACTCATGTTCTAAATTCTTACAAATATTTTGTTTATGATTCTATATTAAAAAAGAAGCATTGAAATACATTGACTTGTTGGTCGAGCGTGTTGAACGTTGAGTTTTAGAAGAATTCACGCGGGTTCGAAACCTGATGAAACAACATTTTTTTTTCTAATTATTTTTTATAAAAATTGTCAATGAACATTTTAACAACTCAAATAAATTTCAAATTAACTACTCAAAAAAGTAAATTTAACAATGCGATGTTTTCCATTAAAGGAAATATATCAAGAAAAGTGTATGCTTGCCCAAATTGTCTGATACTTTTAGAGATGAGCAGTACTAAAATATGTTTTTATACAATTAAATAACACTGTGCTAGTTGCAAAATCCATCAAACGGGGGACCCAGTGGGATAACATAATTCGAGTGCGCTGATCCTAATGGTGCTATGCGTTTTTTTAAGTAAGCTCTAGTTTTCGAGTTATTCGAAAAACAAAATATCACCATTAAGGATAAAACGGAAGCAATTTTATTTTTTATTTTTTACAATTTATTAAAATTAAATCGATATAAACTGATAGAATAACCATTGTATCGACAAATATACATCAACTTAAAACAATTTGAAAAATATTTATTCGATTTAGTTGATTTAAGGGGGACATGACATTGGCCGTTTTTTTAAATTGAATTTTTTTTATAATTTTGTATTTTAGTAAATATTCTTCAGAAAAAATTTCATGGAAAAATTCTTACGGGTTCAAAGGTACATCCGGATTAGTGAGAGCGCATTTTTAATTTTCAACTTTTTTTTCTTTGTTCACTCCATGATTTTTGGGTACAAAAGCAAACTTCTAAATAGGATGTTTGGGTTGAAATAAAAACTTATTTCATTTAGTCTGATAGGTGGGTATTACAAAGAGTACTTTGGTTAAGTACACGGATGTAGTTTTTCGTTACAATTCACAGAGGAATTAAATAAATGGTCAAGAATTTAAAATTTTTTTCTTCGTGGTTCTCCGAAAACAAGAGCTAACCAATAAAAACGCTTAGCGCCATTAGAATCAGCATACTCGAATTAGGTTATCCCCCCGGGTTCCCCGTTTGATGAGAAAAAAAAGTGTCCGATTCGAGCACAGTGTAATTATTACCAACATCTCAGGGCCAATTTTTCAGTGCTGGTTTAAACCCCTGTTAACAAGAGTTTAGTTAATCGTAGATTAAAGTTAATCAGGGTTTAACTACACAATCAGTTTTTCAGTGCTTGGTTACGTTACCATCACTTTTTTGCTTATTGATATGGCAGCACCATCAGACGTCAAAAAATAATCGATTCTTATCGATTATTTTAACAGCTGATGATGAATTTTCCAGCTATAATTAAAAAGATAAATAAAATATAAAAAAATGAGCAACAAAAAAAGAAGTTCAAATTTTTCTACTAAGGAAATCGAATTCTTGCTTGCGACTATCGGCAAGTACAAAAGTGTAATCGAATGTAAGAAGACGGACCGGACATCGAGTGAGGAAAAAGTGAGTGCGTGGAAAAATGTTGAAAAGGATTTCAACACAGAGTTTGGAGGTGTATTCCGGAGCTGGGAAATTTTAAAAACAAAGTTTTTCAACATGAAGAAGTCTGCGAAAAAAAACTTTGCTATTGAAAAGCAGCAGGTTTATAAAACCGGTGGAGGCCCGAAACCGTCATCAGCAGTCACAGCTCTGGACAGCAATATTCTCGAACTCTGCGATGCTGAGCAGATGCTTGGCATGGAAGCCATCTATGATGACGACTTGATTTATGAAGAAGGTACCTCTATTTCTTTCTTTTTATTTATATAGCCATCATAATAAGTTTTATTATACATTGCAACAGTAGAAATTTTGGATGATGGAGCCGTAGTTTTGGACGAAGAGGGAGAAAGTTCCGCCTCAATTTTGGAAAAAGAATCAGGTATTTTCAGTTAAGCATGCAAACCCGAACATTGTAAATCTATTTTTATTTTGCATTTAGATGATAAGGAAAACAAGCCTTCATCTTGGGCGAAGTACACGCCAAGACATTTGAAAACCACAAAAACTGCAGTACTTCAAGGCAAAAAGCAGAAGTGTACAAAAGATGTTGGGGCTGATGTGGCTTACGCTAAAGTTGATAAGGTTAAGCTGGAAATGGAACTGCTGAAGAAGGAAAGTGCTGCTAAGATGTTGTTTTTAGAGAAGGAAAACGAACTTAAAATTGTTAAGTTAAATTTAGAGATAGAGCTGCTTAGGAAAAAGTTTAGTACGTAGTTAAAAACTATGGCTCTATCATCCAAAATTCCTTATGTTGCTTTTCTAGAGCAAAGTTTTTTTCGCAGACTTCTTTAAACTGGAAAATTTTGTTTTAAGCATTTTCCAGCTTCTGAATACACCTCCAAACTCGGTGTTGAAATCCTTTTCAACATTTTTTCACGCACTTACTTTTTCCTCACTCGACGTCCGGTCCGTCTTCTTACATTCAATAACACTTTTATACTTGCCGATAGTTGCAAGCAAGAATTGCATTTCCTAGTCATTTACTTTTTTGTTATTCTTTCAACGTGATATTTATGTTATTTTTTATGTTATAAAATAGTTTGTTAAAATTGATCTCAAAATAAATTAAATAAAAAATGAACTGAATAATATATATGTTTTTTTTAATCTAATATATAGAAATATCATGTCATGGTGTTAGTGTTTAAACTAAAGATTTCAATCACCATAAAAGATTTATGAAAACTTCTTCGGATTAATTGCATTAACTTAAGCTGTGTATAAAGAGTATTACTCATGTAGTTCAGCTGCATCGATTACACAGTTCCGTTTTAAATTTAATTAAGTGATTATTGTTTTTTGATTTCTAGATAAAGGTCATACTCAGTATAAAGTATCTGTTTGGCCAGGTCTTTCAATTATAAAACAGACACGTGCGTTGGAAAACATGATTAATTAAATATGATAACTCATTCAAATATTAAACGACATTTCAACAATTATGTTTTTTGCTGCAGCAAACGCGCCGGGTACCAGCTAGTTATTTATTATGAATTCATTTATTATAAAGATTTTATTTGTTTATGAATAATATAAACAAATATTTTGCAAAAAATTCATATGCTACGGTAGATATGAAAGGCTGACTTCGTAAATGCATTTATGCAAAGCATCAGTGTTTTTCTTTTATTTAGTGCTTAGTAGATTCACCAAAACTGTGCAACTAAATCGTCCTTAAATACAACAATCCATTTGCGCAGTTGTGGTAACCTACCAAGTACCAATTAAAAGAAAAACACTGATGATCCGCATAAATGCATTTATGAAGTCAGCCAAACTTAAAAAGTATTTAGTTTGTCAATAAATTTTTGAAATATTGATTAATAAGAACGCGTCTATCTAAGGCATGTGTGTTTAAACTATTGCTGACTCGATTGTTAGAAACTAAAAGAACAAAATCTATTGTTTCTGAAACTTCTGCAGATAACTCGGGTGTTTCAATTTCGTTGTTTATGCAGCAGATATTGTGCAAAACTGCAGTTGCTACAATTATACTTTGTACTTTCTTTATATTGAGTCGAATTCCAAGGGATAGAATCGGAAATCGTCTCTTCCAAACTCCGTAACTCCTCTCTACAGTGCAACGTGTCCTTATTTGAGACTCATTGTATAAATTTTCTTCAGGATTTCTAACATCTAATAAAGGCGTCATCATAAAGGGTTTATTCGGGTACCCACTGTCGGCTAGTACAATACTGTCACCAAACTCTCCACTCTGAAGGCGCGAATATATTCTGGAATTTCTTAATATATTTGAATCGTGCGCAGAACCAGGCCATCTAGCCACAATATTAGTTATCTTAAGATTGGCATCACACATGGTTTGAACGTTAAAAGAAAAAAATCCTTTACGATTACGGTATATTTCTGCGTTACTTCCTGCAGTTCTATTCCCACGCTTAAACGATTTAAAGCAACGTTAACAAGTGTCGCTTTCTATGAACGTGTTCTGCACAATGTGCGATAACTATATTTGCAGCTAAAGCGTTTGGGAATTGAGCTGCAGAGATATATAAGAAGTAGTTTATAATGCTGTACCTGGTGATATAATTTTGACGTGGGTACAATCGAGAGCTGCAATGACTTTAGGAAATTTTGCTATACCATAAAAATCTTTTTTAGTTTTCAAAAGTTCTTCGCCGATGCTTGGAAATTTTATAAACCTGTCTTTAAGCAGCGCTATGTGGTGCGATACAACCGTCACCACTTTGGAAACTGTTGAAGGCGACACTTTATATATGTCTCCAATTGACATTAGCATACCTCCAGTTGCATAAACTCTCAATGTTATCAAAAACATTTCCTCTTCAGTTAAAGCATTGTTCCTAAAAAATTTTATAAGCATTAAAAAAAGCGAACCAAATATAAAAGCCCAAATATCTATGAGCCAAGTGTTAATGCAATGTTATAATTGAATGCTGATTTTACTCACCAAGAAGTCTTATTTTTAATGTGCGGGCCAATAAGTTCCAAAACGCTGTACGCAGACGATTTGGAAAGTCGAAATCTTTGAAAAAACTCCTTTTCTTCATACATGTTAGAAATATCGGGCCGTGAACGTACAATTCTCACTCTTCTTAAAATTGTTCTATTTAAAACATTATACGTTTCAGCATCACTCATATCTTCTTCGTCTGAATCCATTTTATTTTCTTTTTAATTTAAGCTTTGAAGTGCGAATTAAAATTATTTCATAAATTAACAAAAAACAAAAAATATGTCAGAATCATATGACAAGTTAACCAAAGTTTAACCCTACAATATTGGGCGTTTAACCTTAGTTTAAACTTTAGTCAATATTCACTGAAAAACTTGCTCCTTGGTTTAAACTTTGTTTAAACCAGAAATAGAGTTCAACCCGCACTGAAAAACTGGCCCTCAGTGGAAGTGAGCTAGACTAGCATTCGGAGGACGTGGGTTTGTGTCCTGATTGTGTAAACAGGCGTGGATTAAGGTGAGGGCTAGGGGGCTGCATCCCCGAGCAGGCAGGGGCCCCGAAGGCGCTTGTATATGAAGTGCTTATAGTGTTATGACACTGGCTTGTTTTCAGATCTTAAGACAAGCAGGGGATAAAAGAGACAGCAATGACTTGAGTGAATGGGATGTCTGTAGAATATTGTGTGGAAAATTCAACAGCTGTTGCGATAAAAATATCATTTCTTTTGTGTCAAAAATTTACAACTCGTCCGAATTATTTAAAAATAATTACGAGCTCGTGCAGCCCAATTGTTTTTTATTTCAATTAAAAACATATAGGCAACCAATTGAAATGCAAAAACAGCATTAAAAAGTACAACGACAAAAATGCTGAATGTCTGCTATACAAAATATTTATCTTGTTCATCCTTCACAATGTAGCTGTAGTCACAATGACTTTTTCGTGGTAGAAGCCGAAAAAGTAAAAAATTTTTGTATGTTTTAGCGCTTGATTCTCTTGATTGCACAAATAGCGTAGGCAGTCACATCAACGAAAAATTATAGTGAGCATTTATCGTACTGCTCTTAACTTACAATTTAAGCGCTGAAAAATATTAAAACTAGCCAGTGTCAGTATAGGCATTATTGTAAAAACATGACATGCAATATAAAACATTTTTCGAAGTAATCAACCTTAAAGTTTTAAAACAATGTATATTTGTAAGAAATAGTGGTTATGCTTAAAATTTCTTTTAGGTATAGGGCCTGAATTGATCTGGTAATGGTGGCAATATTTTAAGCGGATGTTGATAATGCGTCAAGAGACGTAATGAACATAAAGTATGAACTTTTGAAGCAATGTGGCTTATCATGTTTTCATATAGATCTTGGGAAATTTTATGTGAAGATAAAAACAAAACATCTGAAACGCGGCATGAAGCTTCTGCACTATTGAATAAATTAATAAAACTTCAAAACTCTTTCATGAAAGTTTTCTGGAACTAAATTTTGAATCGCTTCAAAAGAAGCAGCCAATATTTGCAAAAAGTAGATATTGATTTAGATAAGGGAGATAAGGGGGCGATCTTCACATGGCAACGTGTCTGACTGCCTCAACTTGGCGAGGCCAGCATTATCCATGTCGAAATCGTCTCAAGTCGACTCAAACCTCCGCGTGGTGTCTCCTGGTAACGTCAAAGTACTATCGCCCGATAAACTTTGGCGGCGAATCTGAGCGGCGGGCTTCCTTTGGCCATCAAGCAAAGGTTGTGCGTTGGGTTTGAAGCCCACCATGTAATAAAACCATTTCAATGAAAAGTTTAAGAATAAATAAAAGAATGATCCCCAAATCTGATGACGACTACCGCAAACGAAAAACTGATAATGATTTACGGATATGCACCTGGAATGTCCGAACCCTAAATTGGGATGGTGCCTCTATCCAACTGATTGATATCTTGGAAATATATAATTCTGATATCACTGCAATCCAAGAAATGCGATGGAAGGGACAGGGTTGCTTACGGCAAGCATCCTGTGATGTCTACTACAGCGGCCATGCGGAGAAGCACGAGTTTGGATGCGGATTTGTAGTTGGCAAGAGAATACGGCATCATGTCCTGCGATTCACTCCTGTGAACGAACGACTTGCCATAATCCGCTTCAAGGCAAAATTTTTTAACATAAGCCTAATATGTGCGCACGCTCCGACAGAAGAAAAAGATGACGAGACCAAAGAAAGTTTTTACGAGCGCCTTGAAGACGCATACGAGCGCTGCCCCCGTCATGACATAAAAATCGTGCTTGGTGACTTCAACGCCAAGGTGGGTAAGGAAAACATATTTGGTCCAACAGTCGGAAAGTTGAGCCTCCACGACAACACATCCGATAACGGAATGAGGTTGATTGACTTCGCCGCAGCACGAAACATGGTCGTTAGTAGCACTAGATTCAAGCATCTCAATATTCATAAGGCCACTTGGATGTCCCCTGATCAAAAAACATGCAACCAAATTGATCACGTTTTGATTGACGGAAGGCACTCTTCCAGTGTACTAGACGTACGCACGATCCGTGGTGCTAACATAGACTCGGATCATTATCTTGTCGCAGCCAAGATCCGCACACGTCTGTGCGCAGCTAAGAATGCTCGCAATCCTACACAAAGAAAGCTAGACGTCGATAAGCTGCAGTCAAAACGGACGGCCGAAGCCTTCGCTAATCGACTCTCACTCCTGCTTCAAGAAAGCACTCCTCCGATCGACGATATATGCAGACAGTGGACGCATATATCCCACTCTATGCGTTCGGCTGCCGAAGAGTTGATAGGCTACCACCGCCCTCGCCGAAACCAGTGGCACGACCAGGAGTGTCGCGACGCCACTGCAGAGAAGGACATCGCCTACAAAGCCACCCTGCAGTCGGTTGTAACGCGTGCTGTTATGGAGCGATACCGAGAGAAGAGGATGGAAGAGAGACGCATAGGATGAGAATGGGAATCTAGTGACAGATATCCAGAGTGCACTGATGCTATGGAGGGAACACTTCTCTAGTCTTTTAAATGGCGACGCTGACAACAATCCCGCCAGTGGAGATGATATCCCGGAAACCCCAATCATGGATGACAGCGTTGAAGTTCCGCTGCCCGACTATAACGAGGTCTTAACAGCTATAGCTCGGCTCAAAAACAACAAAGCCGCAGGAGCCGATGGTCTACCGGCTGAGCTGTTTAAGACCGGTGGCGAAGCTCTGTTTAAATGCATTCACAGACTTCTATGTAGAATATGGTCGGAAGAATGCATTCCAGATGATTGGAACCTCAGTGTGCTCTGCCCAATCCACAAGAAAGGCGATCCCACCATTTGCGCCAACTACCGTGGGATTAGCCTTCTAAATATCGCATATAAGGTCCTGTCGAGCGTATTGTGTGAAAGACTGAAGCCCATCGTCAACCAACTGATTGGACCTTATCAGTGTGGCTTCAGACCTGGAAAGTCCACCATTGACCAGATCTTCACGCTCCGACAAATCTTGGAAAAGACCTTCGAAAAACAAATCGACACGCACCATCTCTTTGTCGATTTCAAAGCCGCCTTCGACAGTCCAATAAGGAGTCACCTATACTCCATCATGTCTGAATTTGGTATTCCTGCCAAGCTAATACGTCTTTGCAGGATGACACTGTACAACACCAGCAGCGCAGTGAAAATCGGGAAGGACCTCTCCCTTCCGTTCGATACCAAGCGAGGTTTCAGACAAGGTGATTCCTTATCGTGCGACTTCTTTAATATAGTAATGGAGAAGATCATCCGAGCTGCTGACCTGAGACGCAGCGGCACAGTTTTCTATAAGAGCGTTATGCTGCTGGCGTATGCTGATGATATTGACATCATTGGCCAAAATACGCGCGAAGTCAGTGCAGCATTCTCCAGGCTAGAAAAAGAGTCGAGTCGAATGGGTCTTGCAGTGAACGCAGATAAAACGAAGTATCTCGTGTCAACAAACAAACAGTCCCAGCGTCTTGGAAACCACGTCACTGTTGACAACACCTCCTTTGAGGTAGTGAAGGACTTTGTTTACCTGGGATCCAGTATTAACTCCTCCAACGATATCAGTATTGAGATTAAACGAAGGATAACTCTTGCCAACAGGTGTTACTTTGGGCTCAGTAGGCAATTGAGAAGCAGAGCTCTCTCTCGACGAACAAAACTGACGCTCTATAAGTCAATAATCATGCCCGTCCTACTATACGCATCACAAACCTGGACGTTGAGCAGCTCTGATGAAAGGACTTTGGGAGCGTTCGAGAGATAAATCCTTCGCAAGATCTATGGTCCAATCTGCGTCAATGGCGAGTACCGAATACGATGGAACCACGAGTTGTATGAGCTATATGCCGACATCGATATAGTCAAGCGTATTAAAATAGAGCGGCTTCGCTGGCTAGGTCATGTCGAGAGAATGAACGACGAAGCTCCAGCGAAAAAAATATTGGATTCGGTACCCAGCGGTGGCCAACGCAGACGAGGAAGACCGCATCTCCGTTGGAAAGACCAGGCATTGGATAACCTGACGACGCTTGAAATTTCCAACTGGCGCCAGCAAGCGCACGACAAAAGAGGCTGGCGCAAATTCTTAGACCAGGCCAAAACCGACCAACGGTTGTAAGCGCCATCTAAGTAAGTAAGTAAGATATTGATTTAATAGCTGCTAACGATATGTTTTCTTCTCGTTTCTAATTCGTAACACATTTGCGAAGTAAATTTTCAGGGTTTGAGAATAGTGCTAAGAACCTGAGTCGATTTGTTGGCCAAGACTATAAGAGAAGAATAACTAAAAAAAATAGCTGAAGCTGAAAGGTCATTTTTAGTTTTAAAAAGAATAAAAAATGTACACCGATCTTCTTTGTTACATGAACGTTTGTCGCCAATAACGCAACTTTGTATTGAAATGATTTGTTGTAAACGATTCATTTTGATTAGTCGACGGAAAGTTTTGCCGCAGTTATATCGAAAAAAAAATTTTTAATAAAAATTTAAGAGTTTTTTTTTTCTTTAAGACATATATAATTACGTAACAATAAATATTTTGATTATTAAACGATCCGAGCTAAATGCTCTGTCTTTAAGTAGGCCCCGTCGTGCCAATTTTAGCCCCAGGCCCCGCTATGTTTTAATCCGGCGCTGGGTGTAAGTATATAAATCTTAATTTGATTGGTATTTAATTTAATAATTTAATTATCGGTACTGCCAATGCTATTATATATATATATATATATATATGTATACAGCTGCTTATAGATAATCTCCGATATAAGTTTGTACTTGCATCTCAAAAAGAGTTTGTCTTATATATAATATTTATTATAATTTTCTATTTAAAAAAAAAAACAATTATTTAAAACAAAAAAAAAAAATTATGAAAAGGTACGTAGCAAAATTATATCATCTTAGAATTTAAGTACTAGTTCCCAAGTAACAATTTTCCTCCTATAAAGCACCATAGAACATTTTCAACAACATATTAAAACACAACATTTACGGATATAATGATTGTATAATATTCGTATAAGACAAAAAAGGAGCACTTTTTTTGCTTGTATTAAACTCTACATCAGTAAAATTTAATCCTGCTGAACATATTCTTATCATCATTTTATATGAGTTTTTCATGTTTTCCTATCGCAGTGCTTGTTTTTAAAGAGATTAAGAGAGAATATAAACATTTATGTCAAAATAAATTTTCGAAAAAAAAAAAAAAAAATTTATTCGAAAAAAAATTTTGAACTGTTTCAGTTTTTTTTTGTTTTGGTTCCGAGAAAAACTTGAGAATTGAACATTTGCTTTTGACTGCTGTTATTATTTATTTGGTCTTGTGATTCTTTATTGCTTTACTTATCAAATTTATTAACGTGTAGCGGCGGGATTCGAACCAAGTACCTTTGTGTTGCAAGTCCGACGCATCAACTTCTCACCCATTTTTACAAACCCAATTTATTAAAAAAATGTTCAATAAATAAAGACTGCGCTGTCGACTGGTAGCATTAATATTTATATCACACATTTTTTCGAAATGTCTGTTTTTTTTGTTTTAGCTTTGAACTAAAGGGCTGCATGAGTGCATTTGAAACAGGTTTCAAGACATCTGTTCCTTTCACACTACAATCACTATCTTGGTCTCTGCGAACAAATCAAGTGTGTGATTGCTGCGAAGAGAAACAAAACAAATAAATGAAAATGAATAGAGACCTAAGACATTGTTGCTCTACGACATTGTTGTCATAGAGCACAACGCAGTCAAAGCAATAAAAACATGCACACGACAATAAGTGGCAATAGATGATTTGGCTCATCTGAAAGTTTGAAGGCGAGTTGCTTTCGTTATCTGACTCACTTATTTGAATGTTATTATTTGTCTTTTGTTTTAAGGTACTCTATCGGCTTCTCTTTAGTTTAGTTGCTTGAAATTAAGATGCTGCCATATTGTTAATTTGAAATTTTTTTTATGTAAAGAAATTAACATTTGTTGTGTATGTATGTTGTATTTGTTTTATTTAAAGAAATGAACACACTAAAAATACATTCAAATTAGTAACATTAAAAACAAAACAATAATAAAACCATGACAATTAAGTCTAAATTAAATATTAGTTATTCAGTCTATTATTTAGCTAACTTTTCGTTCTTAGTTTATATTTCGAAAAAAATAGTATAATAAAAGTCATTCAGTTTTAATGAAAAAACAAATAAAAAATGAGATCTAAATTAATAGGAACATGTTGATTTGGCCTGTACTTTTATTCAAGCCTATGGTGAATAATTTTTCACATGGATTTGAAAAAGGAAGTTTCCGTTCTTAAGATAGCAGATAAAGACATTATATTTTTTTTATTACATTCATTACTATTGGTGATTGGTGAACAAATTTGCATTAGAAATTTTCAATCTTAAGCTTTATCTTAAAAACGGAAATTCCCTTTACAAATCCGTGTGAAAAATTATTCAAGATAGGGCTCAGATCAGTTGCCTGGCATTTGAAAAAACTCTCTCGGAAGCCGCGCTGCTTGCTGGAATTGCCAAAATTTTGCAGCTGACTTTAAAAAGCAAAGGAAACTCATTTTTATGTGAATGCCACCATTGTAGTACATTAAATTCGGCAGTATATGTGATATTCGAGTTTGCATAGCTGTTTTACTCTTTGTTGATCGTCTCTTCAGTGCTGCAAATTTCTGCTGGTTGTACAAAATCAGAAAAAAGCCCAGCTTCCAGTGTACTACTCGAGTTTGCAGTCATATGTTGATTTTCCTGTTCATTAACTTCAGTAATGTATGAATTCATCAAAAGTTTGCACTTGCATTTTATTTGTTCTCTTTCGTTTTCATCAAAATAAATTAATTTGTTTGCAGGCGGAAACAGAAATACTGCAACTTTGTGGTAAATTGTTGTGTTTTGCAAAACTGTTGTGTTAAGTTGGTTGTGTAAATTATTTTTAAAAGTTTGAATTGCAATTAAATCTGCTGATTCGACAATACATGTTTTTTTTAGTTTATTGATATTAACGAGCGATAAATGAATTGTGGGATATTTTTCACCTTCCAACTGTTTCGAAGATTCTTCAAACGGCTTTAAAATTTTCAGAAAGGCTTTCACATAGCTTAAGTTAATGTTGTCCGTTCTGGCGATTTGATTTTTTCTGTTAGAATATTATTTATTTCACACCAATTTTTTTCTATGGACTCAAGCATATAATAAACCGTATTCCAGCGTGTTGGTGAAAAACTTTTAAGTGATGAAGTCAAATTCGAGTTTTCACCTGATTTTTTGAAAAACTTTACTAGTTTTTTTGATGCATCACACAGTTCTTTTATTTCATAGGTGTCATTCACTGACTTTTCTATGGAGTTGTGCAACAAATGGTTGATGCAGTGAAGGTTGTCGTAGATACTAAAGGCTGATTTCATATTTGACCCCCTATCGGTAACAATTGTTGACTTTTCATCAAGCTTACAACCGAATATATTCAATATTTTGTCAGCTTTTTGTCGAATATTTTCACTTGAAATTTCCAATAATTTGAAAAATTAATTTGGTCTACACAAAAAAACTAACAGTTAAGGTAATAAAACACGCAAAGAAAAAAAACGTTTATCGCCAGTTTGCTGTAAACGAACTTCGTTTTTCGTGCTTAAAAACATTTTTTGGAAACGTTTGAACAGTTGTCATAATAATAGTCAGTTGCTGGAAACGCGTTATTGAGTTGAAAGAAATTAATTTCGTTTGTCATTAACATAAGTTGTTTTTAAATTGCGGCAACCGAAAAATTCGTTTTGTTCAACTGAAACCTTCATTTGTAGGAAAAAGATCCATTTCTTATGACACACACATTTGTTATCTTCAAAATTCATTCTTCACAATAGCTCAGTGGAAGCGCGCTAGACTGTCACTCGGAAGGCGTGGGTTCGAATCTTAGCTGTGCTAGTACCAAAAATTTTAAGTTATTTATTGAAATTCTAATTCTGTTCCATTAACTGCTTCGTCAAAAATAATCGTCAAAATAAGTTTTACTTAAAAAACATTAATAAAAAAAAAAAAAATATTTGGTGTTCTTGTTGGGAATTGAACCCAAGTTAATCGAGTTCCTAGACTCGTTTCAAGCAAGAATATTTTTAAGTTGATGACAACTGAATATTTGTTTGCGGCAAATACAGTTCGCAAACGAAGTATAGTTGGTGAATTTTTCAGTTGCGGTTAACGAAAAATTTCTTTGCATGTAATAATACTAGTAATAATAATAATAATAGTATAAAATTAAAACAAAAAACTAATAAAAAATAATAACAATAGAGTTCAGCCACTACAGCTTTTTCGCACTTTCTCAGCATTAACCCACTGATTGTTTCATGTGTGTTGAAGAGTTCTTCAACATTTCTAATGATTTTTATCGGTCAATCTATAATTGGCGTTCTAAAAAGTTACAATCAATTTTAAACACCACTTATTTAACTTTTTATGAGCCTGAGGTAACATTGACCCCGTGTGGCCGCTAAGGATAATGCAGGAAAAAATTTACCCACGAAATTTGGGTTGAGCTCAAGGACAAACACAAGACGTTACTACAAACCATGCATACATAGATCTAATTAAAGAATAGCTCTTAGTCTACTTTTGAGTTTACCTTTTGACAAGTGTACATCACAAATCCTACAGTTGTAATAATGATAATTAATGATAGTAATAATGATATTGCAATAAGCAAAAAAATAATAATATACCGTATTTACCAGTACATCTTTCCCCCTTCAGCGATGCCAACCCTAAGAGGCGGTTGTTTAATCTCCCATCTTTTATGTAGTGTATAGTCAATGACATGTACGACGTCCTTATGTAATTATCCGTCCAAATGTCGGAGGTTATACCGAAACCGTTATCCTTCACGTCGGATACTTCTTTTTTGATTTTTTCCAATTCGGTGTTATAAAGTTTTCCAACATTGCGAGACACTGTTGTCGAATGTGGCAGTAATTTGTCAACATCTACATTTGCACCAAATTTGGCGCCAATCGAGATTAAGTACTCTGCGAGCTTTTTGAAACCAGAATCTTCAATTGCACTGAACGAGCGGCAGTTTTCTACGATCCACTGTGTACAAAGATTGAGAACAGTATGCTTTGTTTCGGCATCGACATTAGTTTTTAAACTATTTGAACCGCAAGATTTCATATTTATATAACACTTATGTCTGACCAAATTAGATGTGCCCTTTTTATTATGAATGTAGACATTGCGGCATACTCTGCACGCCACTTTATTCGGTAATTCTAAGCCACAATCATTAATAATCATACCGAAGGTATTCCGAACATTACTTCTCCCTCTTTTGGTACTGATCGTGTAAACATTTCTTAAAATTTTGTCTTTTATGACTATAGGGTTTTCCTCACGGACAGATTGCTTTAGAAAACACAAAAAAAAACGTTCAAAACTCCTATGCTGAAACATAATTATTTAAACAGGGTGCGAAAAATGTTTTAAATACGATTGAATACAACTCCAAACTTAACAGCTACGAACTATTTCGGACGAATTTTTTACACAATCACAAAAAGCAACAACCTTTCTATTAAAATCGTTCCCGATTTGAAAATAAATTCAAAAACATTGGCCTGGTTAAATTTTGTCGGAAATATGAACGATTTTTTGATGCAGTCAATATTTTACAAATAAAAAAAAAATATTTAAAGCTTTTAAAAAAAATATATTATTAGGTGGCAACCTTGTGGTAAAAATCATATAATTTTTCAATTCTTACAAAGAATTCCGATTCAGTGATCCATTTTTACCTAGAGTTCACCCCAACACAGAATTCGTAAAAATAAATAAATATTAGTGGCAATCCTAAATGTCACCTTGAATTTAAAAATGAAAGTTAAATTATTTTACTTTGTTTTTACTTAATGTCAATTTAATTTTTGCCTTTTTTTGCGAAAGGTGGTAACACATGCGAAAAAGTACTCAATTTGGCAAAGTTTGTCAAATCGAAAATTTGTTGTTGTTTGAAAAATTTGTAAAAAAATAAATTGACAAACGTAGCTGTGAAGAATTAAAACAAAGCCATCAGACACAAAATGAAACAACAAAATCGTTCTTTAATAAATTGTGCACACATTTTTCCTCACCCCAATTTAAATTATTTAAACTTAATATTTAAATAAACATAAAAAGCTTACATCTTCGATCTCCATATTATTAGCAATTTTTATTTTAATTAATATTAACAGCTTTTCTCTGTTCACAGTTTCACTGCGCTTTTCTGTACCTCAATAAAATCAAATGAGCCAAATGATCTATTGTCATCTATTGCTTTTTACTGCCGTCTCACTCGTTATGAGTAAATTCCATTGCATGTGGTGTTGCCGAACATAAACAAGTCGTGCATTGATTGTCGAGAGAAGAAAGTGGATAGTGCTTGTTGTTGTCTGTTTTCGTTTGTTGTTGAGCAAATATAACTCAAAAGTGTTTTGGATGGCAATGAATTCAGAGCAATGCAATGAATCACAGTGTGTGTACGTTCAAATAGATGCACCTACGCTGGGCTTTACTTTGAACCAAGGATTTCAGGTGTGAAACCTATTCAGTCAAGTCTGCCTTGGTTCGGAAAATTGGGAGATAGATAAGTAGGAGTGAAAGGGAAATCAAGTGAAACAAGTGTCGAATGTTGTATGTGTGGCGAAGTGCTATACCAACTTGCAAATTTGAATCTGAGGCAAGTGTTATGCCTTTACCTCAGTCAATTCGAGTTATTAAGCAATCTCATTCCACAAACATCTCTACCACCAATTACAACTTCCAAAGTCGTATAAATTGATGAATTTTTATTTTCAGTTGATTAGAAATGAGGAAAGAATTAAATAAAAGTAAAAGCGTAGGACCATGGCTAGACCGGGATTCGAACCCGGAACCTCTGGGTTGAGAGTCAAGCACGCTTACCACTCGACTACCGAGGCCCCTAAAAAAGCAAAAAAGAAGAGAAGATTGGAAGTGAAAATGGAAAAAAAAATGGATGAAGTTAAAGCAAAAACGTCAATCTAAAACCTGATAAAGGCGGTGTAAATGGTAGTGTTTTTTAATAAAACAATTTCTATAAAACGTGTTTAAGCTTCGGTGCAAACATAATATTATAAACCCATAAGCATTTTTCATTAAATTGTAAAAATTGCAAGTTTCCAGATGGCGAGAGTATGTGTAAATTTTAAAGTTTTTCGAACTTGTACTTGCTCGTATGGCCGGGGGGTAATTTTAAAGAGGACACACCACATAAAAATCAGAATGACCCCTTTTACATTGATCAAGACTTGAAAGCAAGTTTTTTGATGTTTTCTTTTGACTTGATAAAACCATTTACATTGTTCAAGAATTGAATTCAAGTTTATTTCTTCCTTGTTTGCTTTCTATGAAATAAAAACAGCAAACAAAAGCAAATTCAAAATTGTTGTAGCTTAAAAACAACAAACAATGAATTCTTAAACATAAAATAACTAGCTTTTACCCGGCGTGCTTTGCTACGCCTTATCCAATTCCTTAGAGCTACCGTGTGTGTCTGTTTATTTGACGGTAATCTTACAGATGTTGCGATTAACAGTGTTAAATTCTGTATTTTTTTAAGGAAAAAAATACTTCACATATTCAATCACTGGGTGGAAAAAAATGTATTTCTTCTTATTATCATTGTTTTAAAAATTGAAAAGTATTAAATGAAATAAAATGTAATTGTAATGCATATGAATATACTATTTTCTTTGTCTTGCCAAGTGGAGTATAAACGAATATATCAGTTAGAGTACAACTCGAGATCAAGCTACATATAGCTTGCCATGTTCAAAACATGAATTCTCTAAGTTTATTCATTGAAGTCTCTCGAAGTCATTGAAAAGGCCAATCTTATCGGAAACTGCGAATCATCCCGATAATTGTAATTTTCAAATATGCCACTACTTCTATGGGCCGCCTTCTTTGATTCACTGGGAAATCTAGAATTTATCTTTTCACTAAACAGTTTTTATTTTCTTTCTTACCAGGAGTGAATAGTTATAGAAAAAATGTTAAATGATTTAACCATGTAAATGTATTTAAGGATTGGTTAATAAATTCTCTGGTAATTTTTATATGTTGAAAATGTAGCATCAAAGCAGTCACCGTACCTGACTGTCAATTACTTAGTACTATTAGCAAACCCGCTGCACACTTCGTAGTGGAAAATAGAAAAATAAGAAATCAATTTCAAATTCATTTAAATCAGTGAGTATAAGAGTTTTTAGTGTAGTGCCCTGTGGTACACAATATTCTTGGTTTTTCCATTTTCGGTGTAAATATACAAAACCGATGGTTTGCCAACACGCGAACAGGCTACATATAACTGTCCATGTGAGAAAACTGGATACTCTAAATTTACTCCGCAAAAAGCTAACGATTGGTCTTGTGCTTTATTAACCGCAAACGCAAGACGAATAGGAAACTGAAGTCGGTTAAATTCGAATGACATATCAGATGGAATGAGAGGAATGAATACATCTTCGCCTTTGAATTTGCCCGTTAAAATAGTTGCTTCAACAACATAAGCCATCAATCTTTTAACAGCAAGTCTTGTACCATTACACAAACGGGGTTGATTAATATTCCGAAGCATTATGATAGTTACTCCAACTTTCAATTGGAGATTATGCGGAGGCAATCCTGGTAAATCCAACGAATTCAAAAATTCTGTTGGATAATTCACAATATCTTTTTCATTGGTAACAGTATCCACAGACTTGTACGAAACTATGTCACCAGGAATCTTGGATTGTATGGCCGTGTTTAGTTCACTAACATCTTTGTTCTTAGCTGCTAAAATTGCTCTTTCACTCAACCATGCATGGCATTTATACTGTTGTGCTATGTTCGGAAAAACACTCTCAATCAATTCCTACTTCGACTGTACAAAACGGCAAAAATTATTTGGCAATGTTATCAACACAGCTTCATTAACGGGCATCGCACCATTCATCATAGCATCACTTGCGCGAGCGTTTGCTTGCGAGAATGCATGTTTTTTCTTCATGTTTGTTTCTTTAGAATTTTATTTTGTAATGTTGTTGTATGGGAGCAAGAAAAAACAACTTTTTTAAAAAATTTGTCGCGTTTTTAAAAATTGAAGAAATACCCTTTTTGTTTTACAGAAGCGATTTTTGACAAAATATAATCGAATGATTCAACACATTCGGGTATATTGATAAAATTTTTCTTCATAATTGCTCATCATTCAGATGGGTACACACAGTTCCCCGCACAGTTGGAACGCTTTGATAAACGCTTTGCCAAACGCTTTGCCAAATGCTTTGGCAACGCTTTGCAAAACGCTTTGAACAGCACAGCACCAAATCCCTTCACTTGCAGCACAGCTCATATGCTTCACTTTGAGCGCTGCGTAAGAATTTGTATAATTTAGCATTATATATGTGATTTGCTTTCTCTCATATACCAACGCAAATAAATTACCACTGTGAACGGTTGAGGTTGATCTGATAAGATAACTGAATTTCATAGATTTTGCTGTTAATATTTTTAATTGATACTATTAATTGAGCCCAGATATCTGTAGTTGAATTTTAAAGAAGGAAATAATAATAATTTTCACTGAATTCTGATCATTGAAGACAAAAACTGCGATGCAGCAACTATGCAACCAATTGTATAATTGAAATTCTTAAACTCTAAGATGAATTCGATCATGAACTAACGGGCGGCTTTGTTCACAAATATGTTCAGATATGCATGTATTTTTTGAATGGGTTATGGACTTTTTTGTGGGTAGCATTTATACTTTTCATTGGAGGACGAAACTGAATGCTGGTGTGCAAAATGGATATATTGAACTGAATGATTTGCAAACGAAATGTCGATTTCGACGGAGACCACTCTAGTTTAATTTATTTGCAAATGAAGTCAAGAATTGAGAAACATACATTCAATTAGGCTATTCACAGTTTGAATACGCAGGTCTGTTAAATGCGCGATTTTTTATTACAACACGGTTAAAAATCCTGGATTAATTTTTAAGCCACTCGTTGGAATAATTCATTTTTTAATCCTTATGCTATTAGAATTAATACTTTTCAATAACGAATCACTAAAGCAATTCGATGTGTTTACACTACGAAATGTACTCAATTACGCACAATAAATAATGGAGCGCGATCAGTGCAACGAACAACTGAATGCAATCGTAAGGAATTACTTTTTATTATGAAATATGAAAGTAATATAGGTATGTAGTAATTAAATGTAAAAAATTTGAATTGAAGTTATTATTAAAAAATTATGTGTACGCGATTAACAATATTGTCTGCGAAGACGCGAGCCAAGTAAAGGTTCAACAAATAATATTAAGTAATGCCACCTGCACAACATATCGCGCCGAAGTTATAATTTTTGATGCACGCATTTTTGAATTGGGTGACCGTGGCATGCAGGTTAAGTGTGTGGCTTAGCATGCTCGAGAGCCCGGGTTCGATCCTTAGCCGTGGCGAAAAGATTTTTTCAATAAAAAATTTTTCTGATCGGTCACCACCTCTATGCAGACAATGGCAAACCTCAGAGAGTAAATAATGCCTTGTAAAGCTTCTTGAGAACATGAACTTTAGCCGTTCGGAGTCGGCATAAAACATGTAGGTCCAGTTCTCGGTCAATTGTGTGCAAACATTTAATAACACACACAACACAATCGATCCTTGGAAGCTCGGTCAAAGTCCTTTCAAGGGCTGAAATGGCCAATTTGTTGTTGTTGTTTGACAAAAAGCGGCACTTGAGGTGGGGGTGACTGATGAGCATTAGAAGTTGTTGTTGCTAGCAGCGTCCGAAGAGATCAACTCGCGCCAAAGTTATCATTTTTTTTGCACGCATTTTTGAATTGAGTGACAATAAACGGCACTTGATGAGGTAGAGTGATGGTCGATGCAATATTAGAAGTTCTTGTTACCAGCGACGATGAAAGTTGTAATAGAGATTTGAATTAAAATTATAACGTGACACATTCTTTTTACCGGCATGCCTTTCTTTATCTTCATCTGGGCTTATACGCAGAACTACATGTTCAAATGCCTATAACTCATGAACCAACGCAGAACTACAAAACAAACAACGCAGAAACAAAATCGGTTCACGCATTACAGAGAACATCAATTTCATACACAATGCAACTTATTTTTATATATATAGATAACAATACTAAAAAAATGCTCTGCATAAATGAAATAGCTGATATGCAAAAATAATATGAAGCGCTCTGCCAAAACAGGAATAAAAAAAAAACGGTGCAGCGCAAGAATACTCCAACCCTTCCGATGTGCGGCGAATTGACATCAAACGCATAGACTTGCCATCAAGTCTTGACCAATGTAAAAGGGGTCGATACAAGAAGATCGATGCAACCTGCAACCCTGCTTAAGGGCAAAATTGACTATAAAGACTGTCGGTCAGATAGTCCCCTTTTACCGGGCGTCTCGACAGGCAATAATTTATTCCTTCCCAGTTAAATTCAATTGAAAGCAATGGCCATATTGCAGGGGTGAGTTTTTTATGTTATGTTGTTTACATTTTTGAAAGGACTTCGAACAAGTTGGTACGCTGTGCTCGGTCGCTATATGGCCCAAAAAAACTGTGCGAACTATACAATGAAAAAGAAAGAAGTTGAGATTTTGGTTGATATGTAATATTTTATAAATATTTGCTGCGCACCAGTCCATTTTTAATACGATGTTCACGCATTAAATTTTCAGGAGAAATGCAAAGTGGCTGTGAAACAATAAATATGACAGCTCATTACCAACTACGCGTTGGCAATATATGGTTTGCAATATTGCATGCCATATATTGCCAACCACGGCAATTAAGCGTTCTCCATTGGCAATTTATGTTGTTTGACAGATGGAAAGCAATAATTAATTGCCAGTCGAGACGCCCTGTTACATTACTTGGTGGCTACACGTTCAATTTTTCTTTCAAGTTGCCTTTAAAGTTGCAACATGTTACATGTCCCTAGCGATCGTACCTGGCCTGATTGCGCACCGACTAGCTCACGGTTTCCGGGCGTTGTTCTCAACCCTTCAGGCCAGGTCGAGGGAGCAACAATAACTTCCGGCTCACACCGGAAGTGAAATAAATAAAAAAAAATCAAAATAACCGAAAAACACAAGAAAACGCAAAACAATATTAAATAAAAAAAAATAATTTGAAAAAACTGAAATAATTAATATTTTAACCAATATGTTTTAATGTTGAAATTCAAATAATAAAAAAAAATCTTGAGCTAAAATAAACGCAACAAATATGAACTGAGCAAAAATAACGAATTTAACGTCTCCTCAATGACAAGGTTAAAAACCGAACACAAAAATTCACAATACCAAAGTCACGAACGACACAAATACCAATCAGCCATTGAAGTTTGGGGGACCTTCTCCCCTTTCTCTATACCCACCCGAGCATAGTCATCTTCAATTCTTATGTCGATGACCCCAACTTAAACAAAACCAAACCGTTTATAATTCAACAACAACGTCCATATCGCCCTGTGCGATTTTCACGAACGCCCCTGTACTTTAGCCCCCACATTCTTTAAATTACAAGACCATATTTATCTTCATTTTAAAATTCATTTTAATATAACTAATTTAAAAACTAACATCATTATTTTCTTTTCAGGTATGTGGTAACTTAAGATTATTTATACATTGCAGCAAAACTACATCAAATTTAATTATATAAAAAACATGCGATTAAAATATATTTTTATATCTTAACGAAAAAAAGTATATTAAAAAAAATGGAAAATTAAATAATAATTAAAATATTTATATAACTATTTTAAGTATTTCATCTATTAAATTTAAACAAGCAAATTTAACTGCCATGAATTAAATAAATAAAACAAATGCATAAAAAAAAACTAAAAACTTAAATTCAATGAATGAAAAAAAATGGGCCTTTCAAACTAAATCTGCAAAAACGAAATTTTACTAAGACATTTTTCCTACCTAAAGGAGCTCTCTTAGGTGTCGCTTAACATCAAAAATATTATTTACACAAAAACTCTAAAAAGGCACAAAATTTTTGCACGCACCGAATGTACATACCTCTTTTTCTCATAACACTTGGCTTAGGGCCAAAAAAAATTCAAAACTAAAAATATTAAAAAAACTTATTAAACATATTGATATTTAACAAAAAAAAATATTAAAATTAAATTTAAATAAATATTACTCAAAAGAAAATTAATCCATAAATCCTTAATTTAAACTACTTTAAATGAAATATAAACTAATTAAAATTCGACGCCACCGAAATCCTCTTTTGTTTTTCTAGCACGATACAGTTTTATTTTCCACTGTCTCCGATGTACTATTTCGCCGGCACCAGATCTTATTGGTTGGAAATCTCTGCCTTTTTCTTTCCGAACAACTCGTAATTAGGTAATTAGGTACATATTCAGGCGTTTCAATATATATTTGATGATATACATATATGGTTATGTATATAGATAAAATAAGAAAATTGTGACCGACTTCTCTGTTGGATGCGTTTCGGATGTCTTATTTTTCTTCCTTTACTTCGCCGTCCGTGTCGGCCACACTGTGAAAGCCTCATATCAATTTGGTTTATTTGTTTTATTGTAGAGATTCTACCTACATTTTCTTTTGAACGAACCCTGAAGCCTCCTATTCTGTAGGAATATACAGAGTATAGAATCTGAGCCTCCTAATCTATACTCAGATTTTTCTCTCCCTCAGTTTTTAAGCTTTAGAAAAACTTAGCTTTTATTATTATACTTTTTGCAGGAAAAAGTTGGACGTTCAAACTACGTGAAAGAAATGCGAGGTTAAAACGCGATTATAAAATTTAAAAAAAAATCCTACCTAATAAGTTGCCGGCGCTTAAAAACGCCACTGGCTCTACCTGGTTTCTTTTCAGTCTGAGCAGTTGAATGCTCGAAGGCAGAATCGAAACAGCTGATGAAAGCTATTAGAAGTGATTAACTTATTTTGTCGATTGCACCTCCTTAAAAACTAAAGTAACGGGATTTTTCGTGTTCGAACGAGCCCTCCTCTGTCTGTCCACTAACAGAACTTTTCCATATTCGAACCTGGAAATATATATCATCGCCATATATGCCCGATTGATTGATTGTACTTTCAAAATTCATATATTTTTACCTATTTAATTATTTTCCTTCTTTTTCTTGTCTTTTTCCGGTTTTCTTAAAGAGAAACAGAAATCGCCCTACCAGGCGCTCATGATACAGCAGCACGTCTTTTTGCACATCATTTATGAATGAGTGCTCTTAAAGTGTAGCCTCTATGTTTTTCTGTGTATCTCAATGAACTTTGCCATCTGGCAACACCTTTTTTTACTATACTGATGTTCCATGTCTCACTACATTCCCTGTTATTTTCCATGATGGCCGCCCCCATGGCTGTCACAAAAGAGGAAAATAACAACTACGCAGAGGTAAGTGTATTTAGTTAATTTTGTTTTAATCATTTGTTTTAGGTTTTTCAAGGAAAATTTAACATAAATGGCCTGATGGGAAGATCACCATTCGTGGACGCACAGGTTAGTGTTAGTAAAATTTAATAGAAAAGTGCTTTGTTTATTTTTTTACTTTTCCTTTGTTGCAGGTTGAGTGCTACCTAAGGTGACCAGAAGGCACAAAAAATGCTTGGAAAATCAAAGGTAAGCAAAAGTACTATAAGCTATTTTGTAATTAATTATTTTTCTTTTTCAGTTGCTGCTACAAAATTAACACACGCAACAAAACTCTGGCTTTGGCAGAACTACGGTTTTCAGGAAAAGACAGTGTGCGGGTGGATTTCACTAGGATTTTGTATATATGTCTATATTTTTTATGTTATTCGTATTTATGTTTATTCTTACATTTTATGTTTATAGTTGTATTTATTCATGTGCATTGATATTTTTATTTGTACTCATATTTATCTTTATATAAATATATTTAAATTAATTTTTTTTTTTATTGATATTTTGTATTTAAATAAAGATATTTATATTGTGATATTGTTTGTGTTGATATTTTTTTATGATTATTTTCTGCGCCCAACGTAGGCTTTCGCCCACACCTGAGATAATGAGTCTCATGCTTTACAATCTAAGTTAGCCGGGCAAAAACTACAAAAAAAAATGTTTTTTTATTGCTTAATGTCTTTTGTATGGAAAACGCCAATTGGTTTTCCAGTGAGAGTTTCGAGTTGGTACATGTTGTTCCCTACTGCATAACTTATTCGACATTTCACGAACTTTTTGCAGAATTTTGCATTAATGTTTCTTTTAAAGTCGCTTTGCACGAAGTTTCTTTTATACACTTCCTGGCCGGGCGTGAAGTGTATTTCGCGTTTTCGTTGATTGTAGCGACGCGCACTTTTTTCGTATGCCGCGTGAAGGTTTTCTTTAAGTTTTTCGCGCATAAGTGTTAACTTTTCATTTTTATTAAGAATTAAGATCTCGGGATCGCTTAAAGATTTTAGTTTTCGAGCTAATTTATAGTCCGCCCCGTGCAAATACATGTTATGCCCGAAAAGAGCGCAAAATGGTGTAATCCCCGTCGCCGCATGAACTGAACTTCTTAGCGCACATTCGATTTCAGGTAAAAATAGATCCCAGTCGCGATGATCACTATCTAAATATGATCTTATAGCTGCTTGTACAGATTGATTAACTCTTTCCGCTGCGTTCGCTTGTGGTGAGTAGACAGCCGTTTTTAAATGTTTTATACCGAAGTTATTTATCATTTTCTCGAACTCTTTTGACGTGAATTGATTTCCATTATCACTGTGAATTATTTCTGGAACACCAAATTTGTAGAACACTTCGTGGGTAAGGAATTCAATCACGTTTATTGCAGTCGCCTCCCGCATGGCCTTCAATAAGGTGAATTTCGAAAAATGGTCTACGACTATGAATATATATGTGTTACCCTTCTTAGAACGTGGGTATTTTCCCAAAAAATCAATGTAAATTTTTTGAAAAGGGCGTTCCGTGACAACTTCTTGTCCCATGCTAGGTCGCAATTCGATATTTGTCGACTTATTTTCTTTGCATATTAGGCAATTGTTGATATACGCGCGGACCTCTTTTGTCATACCGGGCCAAAAATAAAATTCTCGCAAACGATGTAGTGTTCTAGCGATACCGCCATGCGCTGTTACTTGGGGCTCATGCGCTTTAGATATAAGCGTTGACGTTAACCCTTCTGGGACCCACAACTTCCACACCAGCTCTTCTACTTCGCCATCCTGTCGTTCAAATGATGTTCGCTTGAAAACCATTCCATTGTCAATCTTTAAATCTGGCAACTTTTCTTTATTTTTATTAATGTTTTCAATCAACTCCAGGTACTCCGGTGAGGAAAATTCTGTAGTCTCTAGATCTAGCAACTCTCCACCACTCAGCTCTGCTTCTTCAATCGCACGAGAGAGTGTGTCAGCGACCACATTGTCAGCGCCTTTCCTGTGTTCAATTTGAAAATCAAACGCTTGTAGTTGAAGAGACCATCGAGCAAGACGGCCGCTCAAGTCTTTTAGTGACATGAGCCACTTCAGACTGGCGTGGTCTGTGACAACGGTAAAAGGCATCATTTCAACGTATGGGCGAAATCTTTTAACAGCAAGCACCGCCGCCAAACACTCTTTCTCAGTCACACTATAATTGCGTTGGTGATTATTCAACTTCTGCGAGAAAAATGCCACCGGATTCTCATGGCTATTTTCGTCAATCTGGTACAGCACAGCACCTATTCCTATGTCGGAAGCATCACATTGCACATAAAATCGTTTAGTAAAATCTGCATGCTTTAAAACGGGTGCTGAAGTTAACGCTTGTTTTAGCTGATTGAACGCTACAATGGCTGCAGGGGTCATACAGAATTTGGTGCATTTTTTTAGAGTATCGCTGAGTGGTGCCGATATTGCGGCAAAGTTTTGTATGAACCGCCTGTACCAACCAGCTGTTCCAAGAAAGCTGCGTACTTCTCTTGTTGTTCGTGGAACTGGAATTCGTTTTATGGCTGACACTTTTTCCGGATCTGTTCGAAGTGCTCCTCCGCCTACGATAAAACCTAAGTATCTAAGTTCCTTAAAACAAAACATTGATTTTTTTAACCCAATTGTTAAATTTGCTTCTTTAAGGCAATCGGCAACTTCGCTCAACACTTGGAGATGGGTGTCAAAATCAGCAGCTATGATCAGCAGATCATCTAGATATGTGAACACATTTGATTTCAATCGCTGTGGGATAACTTTATCCATCAATCGACACAAGCGTTGCGCCGCATTGCATAGGCCGAACGGCATTACGTTGAATTGGTAGAGCGGCCGACCTGGCACTGTAAATGCTGTGTACCAGGCATGGCATTTTACGCACAATTGTGCTTTTTTCGGCACTTTCGAGACTATACGGCACTTTCGGCACGTGCTTTTTCATTTCGGCACAATTTTAATACCCCAAAATTGAAAAAAGTTGCAACGAAACTCAAAATGATCATTTAGCATGTAAATGCAAATAATATAATTTAAATTTTTCATTCACTCTGTTGCTTCCATTCATATTTTGCCAAATTTTATTTTTTAAAATTTTTTTTAAAAGCTTTCAAAAACATAACAATTGAAACAGATTAAAATAACGTTTATATACGATAAATATTCTTTGGATATTAAAGTTAAACTTTAAAATAATAAATAAAGAGATCACTTTAGAATTTAAAGTTAAATAAATTATTATTATAGTCTAAAAAAATGAAACCTGTATCGTTTTGTGCTAGGCCCAACTTTCTCGAATAAGAATTCGTCCGACCCAATATTCGGTTTCGGCCATATTGATGCCGAATAGCCGAAACTGATATAAAGGGCCGAAACCGAAACCGAATATTCGGTCGGACTCTACTAAAAATGTACTAATTTTCTTATAATAATTCAATTTCGAATTATTAGAGTAACAATTTTTGTGCTATTAACGATATCGCATTGTTTCCCTAAAAAAAGCCTTTAAAATTCACATTTAGGTTAAGTAATCATAATGTAAAAGGTTACATTAACTTCCACACTCGTAAAAATTTGCACTGAATTTTCAAACTTTCGCGAACTTTTATCTCCTAAACTTTTTATTTAAAAATAAAAAAATATTCGGGCCAGGACGCAAAAGTTAAAACAATCCTTGCATTGCTTTATTTTATAATCATTAAAAACTCCATTAAGAGTTGCCTACAATGAAAAATGTAAAATTAGCTTACATATCTGCAAACATTTTCACTGAATTTTTAAATTTTCGCGAATATAAGAATTCTCATAAACCAACCGAGGCCGACAATTTTGTTTATACAAAAACAAAAAAAAAAACAAATTGGTCATTTCAGCCCTTGAAAGGACTTTGACCGAGCTTCTTATGATCAATTGTGTTGTGTGTGTTATAAAATGTTTGCACACAATTGACCGAGAACTGGACCTACATGTTTTATGCCGACTCCGAACGGCTAAAGTTCATGTTCTCAAGAAGCTTTACATGGCATTATTTACTCTCTGTGGTTTGCCATTGTCTACAGAGAGGTGGTGACCGATCAGAAAAATTTTTTATTGAAAAAACTTTTCGCCGCGGCTGGGGATCGAACCCGGGCTCCGAGCATGCTAAGCCACACACTTAACCTGCATGCCACGGTCACCATTTTGTTTCTACAATTGGCTATTTAATAAAAGTTTGAAAAAATATTCAGGCCTGGGACCCAAACTGAAGCGATGCAAATCAATATGCTAAAGGCAGTGTCGATGGATTTCAAGTTGAAATCTCGTGAAGGGGTCTCGAAAAATATGTTAAAAATTTCAATTTGAATTCTTTTTTGATGTTACACCACCATATCGCACCCCTCTTCAAAAGAGGCACAACTCAACTTTGAAATTTTGACTTGTTAAAATCAATGATTTGTAATCGACTACCAAAATTTGTAATTTAAAATATGTAAAACTACCAAGATTTGTAATTCCTTCTTTTCTTAAAGTTTACAAATCTTGAAATAAATTTAAGTCAATCCTATTCTGCTTATATGATGACACCGAAACTGTATTCAAATTTAAACCACGTCAAATACTAAAACTATGTTTAGTCACGCAAGGGTTTTTAAAACCCTTATATATAAAGTTCTGTTATTATTCTCTTCTTTTCATACCAAAAGATCCTTTTAGATTTGTTATTAACATTTCAAAAGTGGGCGTGTTTGTTCATTAACCTTTCATACTTCGTTTCTGCGCTTAATAATTGTATTTTGTATATGCTCCAATGTTTGATATATATTTTTTTTCATATACAAGTCTTATACAAGTAATATTATAAAATATATTAGACCTCCAAAAGGTGTTTTTAGTGAATTAAAGTTCCACACTATCACATTAATCGCATGCGATGTCTTTCGATGATTTTCAACTAGCTTCACGCCAAAAAAAAAACTATTAATGCTGTTATGACACTAATGCTGTTATAACACACTATTTGTAAATAAAAAAAAAGTAAAGAAACTCTCAAGTTGGTCTAGCCCGACTATGGACTACCCGAAAATCTCCTTCTCAGAAAACGAACACATTCATATTTATTGAAGTTTGGATAGGACAACGTCTGTCGGGTCTGCTAGTATGTATATATACGGAAAACAAGATTTTTGGAGGTTTTTGCAAAATGATTTAGCTCACTGACGGATTTCGGTATAGCCAAAATATATTGGGAATAATCATAAAATACATCAAGGTTCATTTAAGGATGGGTACAAATGGAACTTTTTTTTTCAAGGCACCTTAATATATATATTTATAATATATTTATAATATGAAAACTTTTGAATTTGAAATTTGTATCAAGACCTTTTTTTTACTTTTTAAATTTATCTTCCATATAGAAAGCGAGTTAAAACTGTTTGCAAAACCGTTATATCAATGCGAATAAGGTCATCTTGAAATATGCAATAGAGCTCTCTGGTGTTTTTTTCTGTATATTTTCCTTAAAAATGATAAATTTGAGTTTTGACAGTTTTTTACGAAATAAGCGCGAATTTTAAAATTCGGCACTATTTTTTTCTAAAAAGCACTATTTTTCTCTCTGATTCGGCACAATCAAAATAGGTCCAATTCCATCCCTGCTGTGTACGCCTTGCTCTTTTGCTCCAGTTCTATCTGCCAAAAAGCAAACTTTAAATCTACGCTGCTTATGAAGTACGTCTCATCAATCCTGCTCAGTATTCCATCTATATTTTGTAAAGGGTAAGCGTCTTTCACTGTCCTTTCATTTAGCTTTCTAGCATCCAAACAAAACCGGTTTTTATTCGGTTTGCGCACGATTGTAGTGCGACTACTCCAAGGACTCTGGCTCTCTTCAATTACTCCTAATTCCAGCATCTTATCTACTTCTTCATACACGATCGATTGCACCGCTGGAGATATGGGGTAGTGACGATCTTTCACCGGGACTGTGCCTTCGACCAGCTCAATGGTATGCTGCTCTAGATGAGTGCGCCCCAGGCCGTGCTCTTCGTAGGTTCGGAACTTCTTAATGACGTCCTGCAAACGACTTCGCTCGTCATCTGTCAGATCGTGTGCTGAGTCTGCTCGAGCTGGCTCCAGATGTTTTGCCATATTCTCTATGTTCAGCTCTTCTACTCCTAGAACATCAGCTGCTAGTTCGAATGCTCTCCAGAAGTCGATACCAAGGTATATCTTTTGTTTAAGATACGGACATAAATAAAATGAAATATCACGTTGTTTATCTTTAAATTTTACAGGCAGCTTTACTCTACCCAAGACGTTGTGCTGGCGGCCTCCGGCTGTTTTAACAATAGAAAAATATTTTTCTATGTTGACGCCTAAGCTTTCAACCAACTCTCTGCTATCGTGACCCAATATACTCACTGACGCTCCAGTGTCTAATAGGCCTCGCATCGTTCTACCACAAATTTCAATTTCGGCATAGGCTCTTGGGTCCTCTGTATCAGCCTTGTAGACTGCTTCCAACACTATTTTTCGAATTTGCTTGCGTTTGGCAAAATTTGCTCGAGCTTTTTGAATTTTTCTAGATACTTCCCGCTTTCCTTCGAGACTGCCGTTATTAAAAATGCGTTGTCTTGCCTCATAATAATCGTGAATTCGTTCTTCAATTGGTTTGATTGTTTTGTATTTTATATTTCTGTTAAAATCTTTTACGCGTTTCATAATATTAATTTTTCCATTCTTTTCAGGCTCTTGCTTTTCTGCATCACCTTCTAAGCTGTTTTCGTCGATGTCGGTTCCGCTAGTGCTTAGGCTTTCTTCTGCTCCACGGGATCTTGACTGGAGCGTGGCACTCCCGTTGCTGCCGCGTTCCTCCTTCCATTTCCCAGACCACAATTCGGACATTTTGGAGTTATTACGTTGGCCAATCCACACTTGTAGCAAAATATGTTCTGCTCTAGCGACATGCAATCCATGAATGCATGGCCTTGCTGACGACAGTTCCAGCACACTAGCATCCGTTTTACCGTTGGCTGTTGCTGCAAGCTTGTCCCCTGAGGTCGTGCTGCTATTTCTTCTACCATCACTTCTTCATTGTCGTCATCATGAGTATACTCTAACTGGATCTCACTCACTTGCCGCTGAAATCTGGAACTTTGTTGTTGTACGTTCCGTATTTCTCGTCGAGGGAATGTGCGCTCCACTTCATTGCATTCATCTCGGAGATGTTCTACAGAATGCACCGACATAGGGTAAACAATGCGACCTAGGTTTTCTCTGAGGTTTCTTTTAATAATTTTGATGATTTCGTATTCTGGTAATGGTTGCACTAATTTCGATCTTAATTTCCAGATTGCTTGAAAGAATGCATCCACAGATTCGCCTGGCTGCTGCTTTCTTTCTACCAGGTCTCTCATGACCTCGAAGTTTGAACGAGTAGTTTGGTACTGACGCATCATTGCGTGGCGCAAGGTTGGCCACTCGCTCACTACGCTTGTTTTGAGGAAGAGCCAGTACCACTCCTTCGCCTCACCAGTTAAAAGAAGATGGAAGTCCCGCATGATTTCTGACCATGAGCAGTCGTATTGAGCTTGGAGGAGTTCTAGTCGGAATACAAAGTCTTCCACTGAGATACTGCTTGCGCGTCCATCGAACATCAGACCCCACTTGTCGATTTTAATTGCAGCCGACGAGGGCACTCTGTTGTTTCGGCCCCAGCCATACTGGCTTGGTGTGACTCCTCTATTTTGGAATGCTTGGTCAAAATGACTTGTTGGCTGTTTGATTTCGTTCGGTTGTTCTTCATCATCGTAATACCGAGGACGAGCTGCACGAAAACGATCATCGAATCCTCTAAATCCTTCCGTTGGATGCTGGTGAGTTTGATTACTTTGATATGTATTACGCGTTTCAATATTATTTATCTCAGCTCGCGCCCGGAATGGAATGTTTTGACCCGGCTCCCGCCCAAAATTTCTACTGGTCGCCTTCGGATCTACACTAACAGGAATGCTACAATTATTGACTGGTTTAAGCAAGGTTTTAAGTTCCCCCATTATTTCTTCTAATCCCGCTTTTATACCTTCCTGAATTTGGTTTTTAATAGATTTGTCTAAGGAAGCTCTAACTTCCTGACACTCTCCAGCTATTAGGTCTGTTATATCAGCGGTGTTTTCTTCTGCAAAAGTTTGCCTATCTAACCCAACTGGACCTCTGCTTACTGGTGGAGGTTCGGATAAATTTGGAGGAAATTCCTTTCTCCTAAAATCTTTTGGTATCGCACCTTGATTCTGGAATTTATCATTTCTCTTTTCGGTTATCGTATTCGATAAATCATGAAAAACCGGTCTGTTATTCTGACACTCTGCCCTAGCAGGTTCAGATTCAGTTTCCATACTTAATTTTTTTGTTTTAGGCGTGTTTTGCTTTAAAAATTTTCTTTGTGGCGAAGAACGATTTAAGTCGAACGTAATGTGTCGTCTTTTCGATGCAACCTTTTTTAGTATTTTCTGATACTTCATAAGTTATAATTTGCTATCCAACAGCAGCAAAGTCTTGACTTATCCTACCCAATTATACTATCTGTATGTAATAAAATAAAATTTTATATTAACTGACTTAATGTGTGGGGCCTTTTGTACAGGGTTCTGTTCGGTGCAAAAGGACTATTGTAAACAATTCAATGGACTTTTGTTTCTTTACAATTAACGGTTTGTTTTTTTTTTTTTTTTTTTTTTAAACTTCTTTGGCTTTCGTTTGCTTCGCGGTTCGGACATTTAATGCACCAAGCAAACAAACTTAAATTCATGTTCTTATAACACATACATAGTTTAAGTGTTTTGCTCTGACTAAAAATCTTACTTCATTATTTTTTTTGATTGTTGATCTTTTTCTCACAGCACGTAATATCGCTACGACTTCGATGCTAGCGTTGACTTATGTCAACAGCTAGGTCACATTAATCTGTGCTTCGAATGCACTTAGCGATTATAAAAACAAACTTCATAATTTAATGTTTACTTTCACTGCTATGTCAACGACCTTACAACTTGTGATCCCTCATGGCATTCTTGAACGAGTGCAATTAGTCATATCTATACTGTTTTGACTAAGCCACCGGAATTAAAAATACCATGAAAAATCACGGTTCTAAAACAATTGTTTTGGTTGAACCTCGTTAAACATTATTGAGACGAAAAAAACGAAAACGAAACTATTTATAAGGACAAACTTTCAGTGGGTGATCTCCTGCTGTATTTTCAAGTAAGTGCAATTAATTGTTTTTGAGGCAGGTTACCTCTCACTAAGCCACCTACTGAAATTACCCAAGCGAGCACCACCGAAGGTAGCCCTTCCATTTAAAAACTTGTGTGCTATCTTGCTTCCGCGCCCACTTGATCTTTAAATTTTTACTCAATTTATTTTTTTTTTTTTTTTTTTATTTTTTTTATTTTTTTTTTGCGTCATATTGTTATTGCGCTATTTGACTTAGAACCAAACGGTCCTTTATATTTTAATGGTTGGCCCTCATATTGTACGTGCCTGCTTGATTTTTAATTTGCTCTGTGATAAATCTCGCACTATCAATCAATGGTCTCTCATGGTGTTCTTAGTTAGGCGCAATTGGAGTAGAGTTAGACTTCTCTCGCCAAGCCGACTGTACTTCAGAATACCCTGAGAAAGCACGATTAATAGCCGAGCATGGTTTATTTTCTGAATGGGCGCCGTATTGTTACAGCGCCATTTGATTTTTACTTTATAATGGTTGATCTCATGCTTTCAATCGACGTTTTCACACAATATCCTTATGTAGGCGCAATTAGCGTAGAGTTTGAGTACTCCCACTAAGCCAGCACTACTTCAGGATAGCCTGAGTACGATTGAGAGCTGATCATCTTGTTTCTTAATTGGGCGCCATATTGTTACAGCGCCATTAGACTTGGGATTACACGGTCCCTTTTTAATGATTGGGCGCCATATTGTTACATGTCCCTAGCGATCGTACCTGGCCTGATTGCGCACCGACTAGCTCACGGTTTCCGGGCGTTGTTCTCAACCCTTCAGGCCAGGTCGAGGGAGCAACAATAACTTCCGGCTCACACCGGAAGTGAAATAAATAAAAAAAAAATCAAAATAACCGAAAAACACAAGAAAACGCAAAACAATATTAAATAAAAAAAAATAATTTGAAAAAACTGAAATAATTAATATTCTAACCAATATGTTTTAATGTTGAAATTCAAATAATAAAAAAAAATCTTGAGCTAAAATAAACGCAACAAATATGAACTGAGCAAAAATAACGAATTTAACGTCTCCTCAATGACAAGGTTAAAAACCGAACTCAAAAATTCACAATACCAAAGTCACGAACGACACAAATACCAATCAGCCATTGAAGTTTGGGGGACCTTCTCCCCTTTCTCTATACCCACCCGACCATGGTCATCTTCAATTCTTATGTCGATGACCCCAACTTAAACAAAACCAAACCGTTTATAATTCAACAACAACGTCCATATCGCCCTGTGCGATTTTCACGAACGCCCCTGTACTTTAGCCCCCACATTCTTTAAATTACAAGACCATATTTATCTTCATTTTAAAATTCATTTTAATATAACTAATTTAAAAACTAACATCATTATTTTCTTTTCAGGTATGTGGTAACTTAAGATTATTTATACATTGCAGCAAAACTACATCAAATTTAATTATATAAAAAACATGCGATTAAAATATATTTTTATATCTTAACGAAAAAAAGTATATTAAAAAAAATGGAAAATTAAATAATAATTAAAATATTTATATAACTATTTTAAGTATTTCATCTATTAAATTTAAACAAGCAAATTTAACTGCCATGAATTAAATAAATAAAACAAATGCATAAAAAAAAACTAAAAACTTAAATTCAATGAATGAAAAAAAATGGGCCTTTCAAACTAAATCTGCAAAAACGAAATTTTACTAAGACATTTTTCCTACCTAAAGGAGCTCTCTTAGGTGTCGCTTAACATCAAAAATATTATTTACACAAAAACTCTAAAAAGGCACAAAATTTTTGCACGCACCGAATGTACATACCTCTTTTTCTCATAACACTTGGCTTAGGGCCAAAAAAAATTCAAAACTAAAAATATTAAAAAAACTTATTAAACATATTGATATTTAACAAAAAAAAATATTAAAATTAAATTTAAATAAATATTACTCAAAAGAAAATTAATCCATAAATCCTTAATTTAAACTACTTTAAATGAAATATAAACTAATTAAAATTCGACGCCACCGAAATCCTCTTTTGTTTTTCTAGCACGATACAGTTTTATTTTCCACTGTCTCCGATGTACTATTTCGCCGGCACCAGATCTTATTGGTTGGAAATCTCTGCCTTTTTCTTTCCGAACAACTCGTAATTAGGTAATTAGGTACATATTCAGGCGTTTCAATATATATTTGATGATATACATATATGGTTATGTATATAGATAAAATAAGAAAATTGTGACCGACTTCTCTGTTGGATGCGTTTCGGATGTCTTATTTTTCTTCCTTTACTTCGCCGTCCGTGTCGGCCACACTGTGAAAGCCTCATATCAATTTGGTTTATTTGTTTTATTGTAGAGATTCTACCTACATTTTCTTTTGAACGAACCCTGAAGCCTCCTATTCTGTAGGAATATACAGAGTATAGAATCTGAGCCTCCTAATCTATACTCAGATTTTTCTCTCCCTCAGTTTTTAAGCTTTAGAAAAACTTAGCTTTTATTATTATACTTTTTGCAGGAAAAAGTTGGACGTTCAAACTACGTGAAAGAAATGCGAGGTTAAAACGCGATTATAAAATTTAAAAAAAAATCCTACCTAATAAGTTGCCGGCGCTTAAAAACGCCACTGGCTCTACCTGGTTTCTTTTCAGTCTGAGCAGTTGAATGCTCGAAGGCAGAATCGAAACAGCTGATGAAAGCTATTAGAAGTGATTAACTTATTTTGTCGATTGCACCTCCTTAAAAACTAAAGTAACGGGATTTTTCGTGTTCGAACGAGCCCTCCTCTGTCTGTCCACTAACAGAACTTTTCCATATTCGAACCTGGAAATATATATCATCGCCATATATGCCCGATTGATTGATTGTACTTTCAAAATTCATATATTTTTACCTATTTAATTATTTTCCTTCTTTTTCTTGTCTTTTTCCGGTTTTCTTAAAGAGAAACAGAAATCGCCCTACCAGGCGCTCATGATACAGCAGCACGTCTTTTTGCACATCATTTATGAATGAGTGCTCTTAAAGTGTAGCCTCTATGTTTTTCTGTGTATCTCAATGAACTTTGCCATCTGGCAACACCTTTTTTTACTATACTGATGTTCCATGTCTCACTACATTCCCTGTTATTTTCCATGATGGCCGCCCCCATGGCTGTCACAAAAGAGGAAAATAACAACTACGCAGAGGTAAGTGTATTTAGTTAATTTTGTTTTAATCATTTGATTTAGGTTTTTCAAGGAAAATTTAACATAAATGGCCTGATGGGAAGATCACCATTCGTGGACGCACAGGTTAGTGTTAGTAAAATTTAATGGAAAAGTGCTTTGTTTATTTTTTTACTTTTCCTTTGTTGCAGGTTGAGTGCTACCTAAGGTGACCAGAAGGCACAAAAAATGCTTGGAAAATCAAAGGTAAGCAAAAGTACTATAAGCTATTTTGTAATTAATTATTTTTCTTTTTCAGTTGCTGCTACAAAATTAACACACGCAACAAACACATTCACACTTTTTAACTAACACACTCAAACTTTTCGAACTTGACAACCAACTTGATATCAATTTTTCCTTTCAAGTCGTGACGGTCAAGTTGAACAGCTGATCACAGTTTTTGTAAATAAATTGAGTTGTTCCCTTGACGATGGCATCTTGAAAATAAAATTGAATGGTACCAGGGATGAAAAATTCAGTACTCTTCACTTTTCAAAAGTACCGCACGATAGTTTCAGTACTTTTTACAAATATTGTTTAAAATATTTTTCACTAGTCGACCCATAAATATAGATGGAACATCAGTTTTTCAATTTATACGAGTTAATACTTAAATTCTGGCTTTAACTCACGTGTGATGGCATTGTTATGCATCATTATTGAATAGCCTGGCACATAAAGTTATGCATGACGCACACACCACATAAAAAATTCATATGTTAATACTTCTTTGCTCTTGAATTCTAAGAACTATTTCGTAAGCCATATTTTTTGTGAATAAGTTCACATTTCCTGAGCAACTATTGCATGACTCATGTTCTAAATTCTTACAAATATTTTGTTTATGATTCTATATTAAAAAAGAAGCATTGAAATCCATTGACTTGTTGGTCGAGCGTGTTGAACGTTGAGTTTTAGAAGAATTCACGCGGGTTCGAAACCTGATGAAACAACATTTTTTTTTCTAATTATTTTTTATAAAAATTGTCAATGAACATTTTAAGAACTCAAATAAATTTCAAATTAACTACTCAAAAAATAAATTTAACAATGCGATGTTTTCCATTAAAGGAAATATATAAAGAAAAGTGTATGCTTGCCCAAATTGTCTGATACTTCTAGAGATGAGCAGTACTAAAATATGTTTTTATACAATTAAATAACACTGTGCTAGTTGCAAAATCCATCAAACGGGGGACCCAGTGGGATAACATAATTCGAGTGCGCTGATCCTAATGGTGCTATGCGTTTTTTTAAGTAAGCTCTAGTTTTCGAGTTATTCGAAAAACAAAATATCACCATTAAGGATAAAACGGAAGCAATTTTATTTTTTATTTTTTACAATTTATTAAAATTAAATCGATATAAACTGATAGAATAACCATTGTATCGACAAATATACATCAACTTAAAACAATTTGAAAAATATTTATTCGATTTAGTTGATTTAAGGGGGACATGATATTGGCCGTTTTTTTAAATTGAATTTTTTTTATAATTTTGTATTTTAGTAAATATTCTTCAGAAAAAATTTCATGGAAAAATTCTTACGGGTTCAAAGGTACATCCGGATTAGTGAGAGCGCATTTTTAATTTTCAACTTTTTTTTCTTTGTTCGCTCCATGATTTTTGGGTACAAAAGCAAACTTCTAAATAGGATGTTTGGCTTGAAATAAAAATGTATTTCATTTAGTCTGATAGGTGGGTATTACAAAGAGTACTTTGGTTAAGTACACGGATGTAGTTTTTCGTTACAATTCACAGAGGAATTAAATAAATGGTCAAGAATTTAAAATTTTTTTCTTCGTGGTTCTAAAATTTTGATTTTCAAAATTCTCGAAAACAAGAGCTAACCAAAAAAAACGCTTAGCGCCATTAGAATCAGCATACTCGAATTAGGTAATCCCCCCGGGTTCCCCGTTTGCTGAGAAAAAAAAGTGTCCGATTCGAGCACAGTGTAATTATTACCAACATCTCAGTGGAAGTGAGCTAGACTAGCATTCGGAGGACGTGGGTTTGTGTCCTGATTGTGTAAACAGGCGTGGATTAAGGTGAGGGCTAGGGGGTTGCATCCCCGAGCAGGCAGGGGCCCCGAAGGCGCTTGTATATGAAGTGCTTATAGTGTTATGACACTGGCTTGTTTTCAGATCTTAAGACAAGCAGGGGATAAAAGAGACAGCAATGACTTGAGTGAATGGGATGTCTGTAGAATATTGTGTGGAAAATTCAACAGCTGTTGCGATAAAAATATCATTTCTTTTGTGTCAAAAATTTACAACTCGTCCGAATTATTTAAAAATAATTACGAGCTCGTGCAGCCCAATTGTTTTTTATTTCAATTAAAAACATATAGGCAACCAATTGAAATGCAAAAACAGCATTAAAAAGTACAACGACAAAAATGCTGAATGTCTGCTTTACAAAATATTTATCTTGTTCATCCTTCACAATGTAGCTGTAGTCACAATGACTTTTTCGTGGTAGAAGCCGAAAAAGTAAAAAATTTTTGTATGTTTTAGCGCTTGATTCTCTTGATTGCACAAATAGCGTAGGCAGTCATATCAACGGAAAATTATAGTGAGCATTTATCGTACTGCTCTTAACTTACAATTTAAGCGCTGAAAAATATTAAAACTAGCCAGTGTCATATAGGCATTATTGTAAAAACATGACATGCAATATAAAACATTTTTCGAAGTAATCAACCTTAAAGTTTTAAAACAATGTATATTTGTAAGAAATAGTGGTTATGCTTAAAATTTCTTTTAGGTATAGGGCCTGAATTGATCTGGTAATGGTGGCAATATTTTAAGCGGATGTTGATAATGCGTCAAGAGACGTAATGAACATAAAGTATGAACTTTTGAAGCAATGTGGCTTATCATGTTTTCATATAGATCTTGGGAAATTTTATGTGAAGATAAAAACCAAAACATCTGAAACGCGGCATGAAGCTTCTGCACTATTGAATAAATTAATAAAACTTCAAAACTCTTTCATGAAAGTTTTCTGGAACTAAATTTTGAATCGCTTCAAAAGAAGCAGCCAATATTTGCAAAAAGTAGATATTGATTTAATAGCTGCTAAAGATATGTTTTCTTCTCGTTTCTAATTCGTAACACATTTGCGAAGTAAATTTTCAGGGTTTGAGAATAGTGCTAAGAACCTGAGTCGATTTGTTGGCCAAGACTATAAGAGAAGAATAACTAAAAAAAATAGCTGAAGCTGAAAGGTCATTTTTAGTTTTAAAAAGAATAAAAAATGTACACCGATCTTCTTTGTTTCATGAACGTTTGTCGCCAATAACGCAACTTTGTATTGAAATAATTTGTTGTAAACGATTCATTTTGATTAGTCGACGGAAAGTTTTGCCGCAGTTAAATCGAAAAAAAAATTTTTAATAAAAATTTAAGAGTTTTTTTTTTCTTTAAGGCATAAATAAATACGTAACAATAAATATTTTGATTATTAAACGATCCGAGCTAAATGCTCTGTCTTTAAGTAGGCCCCGTGCCAATTTTAGCCCCAGGCCCCGCTATGTATTAATCCGGCGCTGGGTGTAAGTATATAAATCTTAATTTGATTGGTATTTAATTTAATAATTTAATTATCGGTATTGCCAATGCTATTATATATATATATATATATGTATACAGCTGCTTATAAATAATCTCCGATATAAGTTTGTACTTGCATCTCAAAAGGAGTTTGTCTTATATATAATATTTATTATAATTTTCTATTTAAAAAAAAAACAATTACTTAAAACAAAAAAAAAAATTATGAAAAGGTACGTAGCAAAATTATATCATCTTAGAATTTAAGTACTAGTTCCCAAGTAACAATTTTCCTCCTATAAAGCACCATAGAACATTTTCAACAACATATTAAAACACAACATTTACGGATATAATGATTGTATAATATTCGTATAAGACAAAAAAGGCGCACTTTTTTTGCTTGTATTAAACTCTACATCAGTAAAATTTAATCCTGCTGAACATATTCTTATCATCATTTTATATGAGTTTTTCATGTTTTCCTATCGCAGTGCCTGTTTTTAAAGAGAGCAAGAGAGAATATAAACATTTATGTCAAAATAAATTTTCGAAAAAAAAAAAAAAAAATTATTCGAAAAAAAATTTTGAACTGCTTCAGTTTTTTTTTGTTTTGGTTCCGAGAAAAACTTGAGAATTGAACATTTGCTTTTGACTGCTGTTATTATTTATTTGGTCTTGTGATTCTTTATTGCTTTACTTATCAAATTTATTAACGTGTAGCGGCGGGATTCGAACCAAGTACCTTTGTGTTGCAAGTCCGACGCATCAACTTCTCACCCATTTTTACAAACCCAATTTATTAAAAAATGTTCAATAAATAAAGACTGCGCTGTCGACTGGTAGCATTTATAATTTATATCACACATTTTTTCGAAATTTCTGTTTTTTTTGTTTTAGCTTTGAACCAAGGATTTCAGGTGTGAAACCTATTCAGTCAAGTCTGCCTTGGTTCGGAAAATTGGGAGATAGATAAGTAGGAGTGAAAGGGAAATCAAGTGAAACAAGTGTCGAATGTTGTATGTGTGGCGAAGTGCTATACCAACTTGCAAATTTGAATCTGAGGCAAGTGTTATGCCTTTACCTCAGTCAATTCGAGTTATTAAGCAATCTCATTCCACAAACATCTCTACCACCAATTACAACTTCCAAAGTCGTATAAATTGATGAATTTTTAATTTCAGTTGATTAGAAATGAGGAAAGAATTAAATAAAAGTAAAAGCGTAGGACCATGGCTAGACCGGGATTCGAACCCGGAACCTCTGGGTTGACAGTCAAGCACGCTTACCACTCGACTACCGAGGCCCCTAAAAAAGCAAAAAAGAAGAGAAGATTGGAAGTGAAAATGGAAAAAAAAAATGGATGAAGTTAAAGCAAAAACGTCAATCTAAAACCTGATAAAGGCGGTGTAAATGGTAGTGTTTTTTAATAAAACAATTTCTATAAAACGTGTTTAAGCTTCGGTGCAAACATAATATTATAAACCCATAAGCATTTTTCATTAAATTGTAAAAATTGCAAGTTTCCAGATGGCGAGAGTATGTGTAAATTTTAAAGTTTTTCGAACTTGTACTTGCTCGTATGGCCGGGGGGTAATTTTAAAAAGGAAAAACCACATAAAAATCAGAATGACCCCTTTTACATTGATCAAGACTTGAAAGCAAGTTTTTTGATGTTTTCTTTTGACTTGATAAAACCATTTACATTGTTCAAGAATTGAATTCAAGTTTATTTCTTCCTTGTTTGCTTTCTATGAAATAAAAACAGCAAACAAAAGCAAATTCAAAATTGTTGTAGCTTAAAAACAACAAACAATGAATTCTTAAACATAAAATAACTAGCTTTTACCCGGCGTGCTTTGCTACGCCTTATCCAATTCCTTAGAGCTACCGTGTGTGTCTGTTTATTTGACGGTAATCTTACAGATGTTGCGATTAACAGTGTTAAATTCTGTATTTTTTAAAGAAAAAAAATACTTCACATATTCAATCACTGGGTGGAAAAAAAATGTATTTCTTCTTATTATCATTGTTTTAAAAATTGAAAAGTATTAAATGAAATAAAATGTAATTGTAATGCATATGAATATACTATTTTCTTTGTCTTGCCAAGTGGAGTATAAACGAATATATCAGTTAGAGTACAACTCGAGATCAAGCTACATATAGCTTGCCATGTTCAAAACATGAATTCTCTAAGTTTATTCATTGAAGTCTCTCGAAGTCATTGAAAAGGCCAATCTTATCGGAAACTGCGAATCATCCCGATAATTGTAATTTTCAAATATGCCACTACTTCTATGGGCCGCCTTCTTTGATTCACTGGGAAATCTAGAATTTATCTTTTCACTAAACAGTTTTTATTTTCTTTCTTACCAGGAGTGAATAGTTATAGAAAAAATGTTAAATGATTTAACCATGTAAATGTATTTAAGGATTGGTTAATAAATTCTCTGGTAATTTTTATATGTTGAAAATGTAGCATCAAAGCAGTCACCGTACCTGACTGTCAATTACTTAGTACTATTAGCAAACCCGCTGCACACTTCGTAGTGGAAAATAGAAAAATAAGAAATCAATTTCAAATTCATTTAAATCAGTGAGTATAAGAGTTTTTAGTGTAGTGCCCTGTGGTACACAATATTCTTGGTTTTTCCATTTTCGGTGTAAATATACAAAACCGATGGTTTGCCAACACACGAACAGGCTACATATAACTGTCCATGTGAGAAAACTGGATACTCTAAATTTACTCCGCAAAAAGCTAACGATTGGTCTTGTGCTTTATTAACCGCAAACGCAAGACGAATAGGAAACTGAAGTCGGTTAAATTCGAATGACATATCAGATGGAATGAGAGGAATGAATACATCTTCGCCTTTGAATTTGCCCGTTAAAATAGTTGCTTCAACAACATAAGCCATCAATCTTTTAACAGCAAGTCTTGTACCATTACACAAACGGGGTTGATTAATATTCCGAAGCATAATGATAGTTACTCCAACTTTCAATTGGAGATTATGCGGAGGCAATCCTGGTAAATCCAACGAATTCAAAAATTCTGTTGGATAATTCACAATATCTTTTTCATTGGTAACAGTATCCACAGACTTGTACGAAACTATGTCACCAGGAATCTTGGATTGTATGGCCGTGTTTAGTTCACTAACATCTTTGTTCTTAGCTGCTAAAATTGCTCTTTCACTCAACCATGCATGGCATTTATACTGTTGTGCTATGTTCGGAAAAACACTCTCAATCAATTCCTACTTCGACTGTACAAAACGGCAAAAATTATTTGGCAATGTTATCAACACAGCTTCATTAACGGGCATCGCACCATTCATCATAGCATCACTTGCGCGAGCGTTTGCTTGCGAGAATGCATGTTTTTTCTTCATGTTTGTTTCTTTAGAATTTTATTTTGTAATGTTGTTGTATGGGAGCAAGAAAAAACAACTTTTTTAAAAAATTTGTCGCGTTTTTAAAAATTGAAGAAATACCCTTTTTGTTTTACAGAAGCGATTTTTGACAAAATATAATCGAATGATTCAACACATTCGGGTATATTGATAAAATTTTTCTTCATAATTGCTCATCATTCAGATGGGTATACACAGTTCCCCGCACAGTTGGAACGCTTTGATAAACGCTTTGCCAAACGCTTTGCCAAATGCTTTGGCAACGCTTTGCAAAACGCTTTGAACAGCACAGCACCAAATCCCTTCACTTGCAGCACAGCTCATATGCTTCACTTTGAGCGCTGCGTAAGAATTTGTATAATTTAGTATTATATATTTGATTTGCTTTCTCTCATATACCAACGCAAATAAATTACCACTGTGAACGGTTGAGGTTGATCTGATAAGATAACTGAATTTCATAGATTTTGCTGTTAATATTTTTAATTGATACTATTAATTGAGCCCAGATATCTGTAGTTGAATTTTAAAGAAGGAAATAATAATAATTTTCACTGAATCCTGATCATTGAAGACAAAAACTGCGATGCAGAAACTATGCAACCAATTGTATAATTGAAATTCTTAAACTCTAAGATGAATTCGATCATGAACTAACGGGCGGCTTTGTTCACAAATATGTTCAGATATGCATGTATTTTTTGAATGGGTTATGGACTTTTTTGTGGGTAGCATTTATACTTTTCATTGGAGGACGAAACTGAATGCTGGTGTGCAAAATGGATATATTGAACTGAATGATTTGCAAACGAAATGTCGATTTCGACGGAGACCACTCTAGTTTAATTTATTTGCAAATGAAGTCAAGAATTGAGAAACATACATTCAATTAGGCTATTCACAGTTTGAATACGCAGGTCTGTTAAATGCGCGATTTTTTATTACAACACGGTTAAAAATCCTGGATTAATTTTTAAGCCACTCGTTGGAATAATTCATTTTTTAATCCTTATGCTATTAGAATTAATACTTTTCAATAACGAATCACTAAAGCAATTCGATGTGTTTACACTACGAAATGTACTCAATTACGCACAATAAATAATGGAGCGCGATCAGTGCAACGAACAACTGAATGCAATCGTAAGGAATTACTTTTTATTATGAAATATGAAAGTAATATAGGTATGTAGTAATTAAATGTAAAAAATTTGAATTGAAGTTATTATTAAAAAATTATATGTACGCGATTAACAATATTGTCTGCGAAGACGCGAGCCAAGTAAAGGTTCAACAAATAATATTAAGTAATGCCACCTGCACAACATATCGCGCCGAAGTTATAATTTTTTATGCACGCATTTTTGAATTGGGTGACCGTGGCATGCAGGTTAAGTGTGTGGCTTAGCATGCTCGAGAGCCCGGGTTCGATCCCTAGCCGTGGCGAAAAGATTTTTTCAATAAAAAATTTTTCTGATCGGTCACCACCTCTATGCAGACAATGGCAAACCTCAGAGAGTAAATAATGCCTTGTAAAGCTTCTTGAGAACATGAACTTTAGCCGTTCGGAGTCGGCATAAAACATGTAGGTCCAGTTCTCGGTCAATTGTGTGCAAACATTTAATAACACACAAAACACAATCGATCCTTGGAAGCTCGGTCAAAGTCCTTTCAAGGGCTGAAATGGCCAATTTGTTGTTGTTGTTTGACAAAAAGCGGCACTTGAGGTGGGGGTGACTGATGAGCATTAGAAGTTGTTGTTGCTAGCAGCGTCCGAAGAGATCAACTCGCGCCAAAGTTATCATTTTTTTTGCACGCATTTTTGAATTGAGTGACAATAAACGGCACTTGATGAGGTAGAGTGATGGTCGATGCAATATTAGAAGTTCTTGTTACCAGCGACGATGAAAGTTGTAATAAAGATTTGAATTAAAATTATAACGTGACACATTCTTTTTACCGGCATACCTTTCTTTATCTTCATCTGGGCTTATACGCAGAACTACATGTTCAAATGCCTATAACTCATGAACCAACGCAGAACTACATGTTCAAATGCCTATAACTCATGAAACAATGCAGATACAAAGACCGTATATACATAAAAACCTTCGTATTGACGTCACCTTTCATGTGAAATTTACAGAAACAAAATCGGTTCACGCATTACAGAGAACATCAATTTCATACACAATGCAACTTATTTTTATATATATAGATAACAATACTAAAAAAATGCTCTGCATAAATGAAATAGCTGATATGCAAAAATAATATGAAGCGCTCTGCCAAAACAGGAATAAAAAAAAAACGGTGCAGCGCAAGAATACTCCAACCCTTCCGATGTGCGGCGAATTGACATCAAACGCATAGACTTGCCATCAAGTCTTGACCAATGTAAAAGGGGTCGATACAAGAAGATCGATGCAACCTGCAACCCTGCTTAAGGGCAAAATTGACTATAAAGACTGTCGGTCAGATAGTCCCCTTTTACCGGGCGTCTCGACAGGCAATAATTTATTCCTTCCCAGTTAAATTCAATTGAAAGCAATGGCCATATTGCAAGGGTGAGTTTTTTATGTTATGTTGTTTACATTTTTGAAAGGACTTCGAACAAGTTGGTACGCTGTGCTCGGTCGCTATATGGCCCAAAAAAACTGTGCGAACTATACAATGAAAAAGAAAGAAGTTGAGATTTTGGGTGATATGTAATATTTTATAAATATTTGCTGCGCACCAGTCCATTTTTAATACGATGTTCACGCATTAAATTTTCAGGAGAAATGCAAAGTGGCTGTGAAGCAATAAATATGACAGCTCATTACCAACTACGCGTTGGCAATATATGGTTTGCAATATTGCATGCCATATATTGCCAACCACGGCAATTCAGCGTTCTCCATTGGCAATTTATGTTGTTTGACAGATGGAAAGCAATAATTAATTGCCAGTCGAGACGCCCTGTTACATTACTTGGTGGCTACACGTTCAATTTTTCTTTCAAGTTGCCTTTCAAGTTGCAACACATTCACACTTTTTAACTAACACACTCAAACTTTTCGAACTTGACAACCAACTTGATATCAATTTTTCCTTTCAAGTCGTGACGGTCAAGTTGAACAGCTGATCACAGTTTTTGTAAATAAATTGAGTTGTTCCCTTGACGATGGCATCTTGAAAATAAAATTGAATGGTACCAGGGATGAAAAATTCAGTACTCTTCACTTTTCAAAAGTACCGCACGATAGTTTCAGTACTTTTTACAAATATTGGAACTTCAGTTTTTCAATTTATACGAGTTAATACTTAAATTCTGGCTTTAACTCACGTGTGATGGCATTGTTATGCATCATTATTGAATAGCCTGGCACATAAAGTTATGCTTGACGCATACACCACATAAAAAATTCATATGTTAATACTACTTTGCTCTTGAATTCTAAGAACTATTTCGTAAGCCATATTTTTTGTGAATAAGTTCACATTTCCTGAGCAACTATTGCATGACTCATGTTCTAAATTCTTACAAATATTTTGTTTATGATTCTATATTAAAAAAGAAGCATTGAAATCCATTGACTTGTTGGTCGAGCGTGTTGAACGTTGAGTTTTAGAAGAATTCACGCGGGTTCGAAACCTGATGAAACAACATTTTTGTTTCTAATTATTTTTTTTAAAAATTGTCAATGAACATTTTAACAACTCAAATAAATTTCAAATTAACTACTCAAAAAATAAATTTAACAATGCGATGTTTTCCATTAAAGGAAATATATAAAGAAAAGTGTATGCTTGCCCAAATTGTCTGATACTTTTAGAGATGAGCAGTAAAATATGTTTTTATACAATTAAATAACACTGTGCTAGTTGCAAAATCCATCAAACGGGGGACCCAGTGGGATAACATAACTCGAGTGCGCTGATCCTAATGGTGCTATGCGTTTTTTTAAGTAAGCTCTAGTTTTCGAGTTATTCGAAAAACAAAATATCACCATTAAGGATAAAACGGAAGCAATTTTATTTTTTTATTTTTTACAATTTATTAAAATTAAATCGATATAAACTGATAGAATAACCATTGTATCGACAAATATACATCAACTTAAAACAATTTGAAAAATATTTATTCGATTTAGTTGATTTAAGGGGGACATGACATTGGCCGTTTTTTTAAATTGAATTTTTTTTATAATTTTGTATTTTAGTAAATATTCTTCAGAAAAAATTTCATGGAAAAATTCTTACGGGTTCAAAGGTACATCCGGATTAGTGAGAGCGCATTTTTAATTTTCAACTTTTTTTTCTTTGTTCGCTCCATGATTTTTGGGTACAAAAGCAAACTTCTAAATAGGATGTTTGGCTTGAAATAAAAATGTATTTCATTTAGTCTGATAGGTGGGTATTACAAAGAGTACTTTGGTTAAGTACACGGATGTAGTTTTTCGTTACAATTCACAGAGGAATTAAATAAATGGTCAAGAATTTAAAATTTTTTTCTTCGTGGTTCTAAAATTTTGATTTTCAAAATTCTCGAAAACAAGAGCTAACCAAAAAAAAACGCTTAGCGCCATTAGAATCAGCATACTCGAATTAGGTTATCCCCCCGGGTTCCCCGTTTGATGAGAAAAAAAAGTGTCCGATTCGAGCACAGTGTAATTATTACCAACATCTCAGTGGAAGTGAGCTAGACTAGCATTCGGAGGACGTGGGTTTGTGTCCTGATTGTGTAAACAGGCGTGGATTAAGGTGAGGGCTAGGGGGTTGCATCCCCGAGCAGGCAGGGGCCCCGAAGGCGCTTGTATATGAAGTGCTTATAGTGTTATGACACTGGCTTGTTTTCAGATCTTAAGACAAGCAGGGGATAAAAGAGACAGCAATGACTTGAGTGAATGGGATGTCTGTAGAATATTGTGTGGAAAATTCAACAGCTGTTGCGATAAAAATATCATTTCTTTTGTGTCAAAAATTTACAACTCGTCCAAATTATTTAAAAATAATTACGAGCTCGTGCAGCCCAATTGTTTTTTATTTCAATTAAAAACATATAGGCAACCAATTGAAATGCAAAAACAGCATTAAAAGTTACAACGACAAAAATGCTGAATGTCTGCTATACAAAATATTTATCTTGTTCGTCCTTCACAATGTAGCTGTAGTCACAATGACTTTTTCGTGGTAGAAGCAGAAAAAGTAAAAATTTTTTGTATGTTTTAGCGCTTGATTCTCTTGATTGCACAAATAGCGTAGGCAGTCATATCAACGGAAAATTATAGTGAGCATTTATCGTACTGCTCTTAACTTACAATTTAAGCGCTGAAAAATATTAATACTAGCCAGTGTCATATAGGCATTATTGTAAAAACATGACATGCAATATAAAACATTTTTCGAAGTAATCAACCTTAAAGTTTTAAAACAATGTATATTTGTAAGAAATAGTGGTTATGCTTAAAATTTATTTTAGGTATAGGGCCTGAATTGATCTGGTAATGGTGGCAATATTTTAAGCGCATGTTGATAATGCGTCAAGAGACGTAATGAACATAAAGTGTGAACTTTTGAAGCAATGTGGCTTATCATGTTTTCATATAGATCTTGGGAAATTTTATGTGAAGATAAAAACAAAACATCTGAAACGCGGCATGAAGCTTCTGCACTATTGAATAAATTAATAAAACTTCAAAACTCTTTCATGAAAGTTTTCTGGAACTAAATTTTGAATCGCTTCAAAAGAAGCAGCCAATATTTGCAAAAAGTAGATATTGATTTAATAGCTGCTAACGATATGTTTTCTTCTCGTTTCTAATTCGTAACACATTTGCGAAGTAAATTTTCAGGGTTTGAGAATAGTGCTAAGAACCTGAGTCGATTTGTTGGCCAAGACTATAAGAGAAGAATAACTAAAAAAAATAGCTGAAGCTGAAAGGTCATTTTTAGTTTTAAAAAGAATAAAAAATGTACACCGATCTTCTTTGTTTCATGAACGTTTGTCGCCAATAACGCAACTTTGTATTGAAATAATTTGTTGTAAACGATTCATTTTGATTAGTCGACGGAAAGTTTTGCCGCAGTTATATCGAAAAAAAAATTTTTAATAAAAATTTAAGAGTTTTTTTTTTTCTTTAAGGCATATATAAATACGTAACAATAAATATTTTGATTATTAAACGATCCGAGCTAAATGCTCTGTCTTTAAGTAGGCCCCGTGCCAATTTTAGCCCCAGGCCCCGCTATGTATTAATCCGGCGCTGGGTGTAAGTATATAAATCTTAATTTGATTGGTATTTAATTTAATAATTTAATTATCGGTATTGCCAATGCTATTATATATATATATATATATGTATACAGCTGCTTATAAATAATCTCCGATATAAGTTTGTACTTGCATCTCAAAAAGAGTTTGTCTTATATATAATATTTATTATAATTTTCTATTTAAAAAAAAACAATTATTTAAAACAAAAAAAAAAATTATGAAAAGGTACGTAGCAAAATTATATCATCTTAGAATTTAAGTACTAGTTCCCAAGTAACAATTTTCCTCCTATAAAGCACCATAGAACATTTTCAACAACATATTAAAACACAACATTTACGGATATAATGATTGTATAATATTCGTATAAGACAAAAAAGGCGCACTTTTTTTGCTTGTATTAAACTCTACATCAGTAAAATTTAATCCTGCTGAACATATTCTTATCATCATTTTATATGAGTTTTTCATGTTTTCCTATCGCAGTGCTTGTTTTTAAAGAGAGCAAGAGAGAATATAAACATTTATGTCAAAATAAATTTTCGAAAAAAAAAAAAAAAAATTTATTCGAAAAAAAATTTTGAACTGCTTCAGTTTTTTTTTGTTTTGGTTCCGAGAAAAACTTGAGAATTGAACATTTGCTTTTGACTGCTGTTATTATTTATTTGGTCTTGTGATTCTTTATTGCTTTACTTATCAAATTTATTAACGTGTAGCGGCGGGATTCGAACCAAGTACCTTTGTGTTGCAAGTCCGACGCATCAACTTCTCACCCATTTTTACAAACCCAATTTATTAAAAAAATGTTCAATAAATAAAGACTGCGCTGTCGACTGGTAGCATTAATATTTATATCACACATTTTTTCGAAATGTCTGTTTTTTTTTGTTTTAGCTTTGAACCAAGGATTTCAGGTGTGAAACCTATTCAGTCAAGTCTGCCTTGGTTCGGAAAATTGGGAGATAGATAAGTAGGAGTGAAAGGGAAATCAAGTGAAACAAGTGTCGAATGTTGTATGTGTGGCGAAGTGCTATACCAACTTGCAAATTTGAATCTGAGGCAAGTGTTATGCCTTTACCTCAGTCAATTCGAGTTATTAAGCAATCTCATTCCACAAACATCTCTACCACCAATTACAACTTCCAAAGTCGTATAAATTGATGAATTTTTAATTTCAGTTGATTAGAAATGAGGAAAGAATTAAATAAAAGTAAAAGCGTAGGACCATGGCTAGACCGGGATTCCAACCCGGAACCTCTGGGTTGACAGTCAAGCACGCTTACCACTCGACTACCGAGGCCCCTAAAAAAGCAAAAAAGAAGAGAAGATTGGAAGTGAAAATGGAAAAAAAATGGATGAAGTTAAAGCAAAAACGTCAATCTAAAACCTGATAAAGGTGGTGTAAATGGTAGTGTTTTTTAATAAAACAATTTCTATAAAACGTGTTTAAGCTTCGGTGCAAGCATAATATTATAAACCCATAAGCATTTTTCATTAAATTGTAAAAATTGCAAGTTTCCAGATGGCGAGAGTATGTGTAAATTTTAAAGTTTTTCGAACTTGTACTTGCTCGTATGGCCGGGGGGTAATTTTAAAGAGGACACACCACATAAAAATCAGAATGACCCCTTTTACATTGATCAAGACTTGAAAGCAAGTTTTTTGACTTGATAAAACCATTTACATTGTTCAAGAATTGAATTAAAGTTTATTTCTTCCTTGTTTGCTTTCTATGAAATAAAAACAGCAAACAAAAGCAAATTCAAAATTGTTGTAGCTTAAAAACAACAAACAATGAATTCTTAAACATAAAATAATAACAATACTAAAAAAATGCTCTGCATAAATGAAATAGCTGATATGCAAAAATAATATGAAGCGCTCTGCCAAAAAAGGAATAAAAAAAAAACGGTGCAGCGCAAGAATACTCCAACCCATCCGATGTGCGGCGAATTGACATCAAACGCATAGACTTGCCATCAAGTCTTGACCAATGTAAAAGGGGTCGATACAAGAAGATCGATGCAACCTGCAACCCTGCTTAAGGGCAAAATTGACTATAAAGACTGTCGGTCAGATAGTCCCCTTTTACCGGGCGTCTCGACAGGCAATAATTTATTCCTTCCCAGTTGAATTCAATTGAAAGCAATGGCCATATTGCAAGGGTGAGTTTTTTATGTTATGTTATTTACATTTTTGAAAGGACTTCGAACAAGTTGGTACGCTGTGCTCGGTCGCTATATGGCCCAAAAAAACTGTGCGAACTATACAATGAAAAAGAAAGAAGTTGAGATTTTGGGTGATATGTAATATTTTATAAATATTTGCTGCGCACCAGTCCATTTTTAATACGATGTTCACGCATTAAATTTTCAGGAGAAATGCAAAGTGGCTGTGAAACAATAAATATGACAGCTCATTACCAACTACGCGTTGGCAATATATGGTTTGCAATATTGCATGCCATATATTGCCAACCACGGCAATTAAGCGTTCTCCATTGGCAATTTATGTTGTTTGACAGATGGAAAGCAATAATTAATTGCCAGTCGAGACGCCCTGTTACATTACTTGGTGGCTACACGTTCAATTTTTTTTTCAAGTTGCCTTTCAAGTTGCAACACATTCACACTTTTTAACTAACACACTCAAACTTTTCGAACTTGACAACCAACTTGATATCAATTTTTCCTTTCAAGTCGTGACGGTCAAGTTGAACAGCTGATCACAGTTTTTGTAAATAAATTGAGTTGTTCCCTTGACGATGGCATCTTGAAAATAAAATTGAATGGTACCAGGGATGAAAAATTCAGTACTAAAGTACTGAATTCAGTACTCTTCACTTTTCAAAAGTACCGCACGATAGTTTCAGTACTTTTTACAAATATTGTTCAAAATATTTTTCACTAGTCGACCCATAAATATAGATGGAACTTCAGTTTTTCAATTTATACGAGTTAATACTTAAATTCTGGCTTTAACTCACTTGTGATGGCATTGTTATGCATCATTATTGAATAGCCTGGCACATAAAGTTATGCATGACGCATACACCACATAAAAAATTCATATGTTAATACTTCTTTGCTCTTGAATTCTAAGAACTATTTCGTAAGCCATATTTTTTGTGAATAAGTTCACATTTCCTGAGCAACTATTGCATGACTCATGTTCTAAATTCTTACAAATATTTTGTTTATGATTCTATATTAAAAAAGAAGCATTGAAATCCATTGACTTGTTGGTCGAGCGTGTTGAACGTTGAGTTTTAGAAGAATTCACGCGGGTTCGAAACCTGATGAAACAACATTTTTGTTTCTAATTATTTTTTATAAAAATTGTCAATGAACATTTTAACAACTCAAATAAATTTCAAATTAACTACTCAAAAAATAAATTTAACAATGCGATGTTTTCCATTAAAGGAAATATATAAAGAAAAGTGTATGCTTGCCCAAATTGTCTGATACTTTTAGAGATGAGCAGTACTAAAATATGTTTTTATACAATTAAATAACACTGTGCTAGTTGCAAAATCCATCAAACGGGGGACCCAGTGGGATAACATAATTCGAGTGCGCTGATCCTAATGGTGCTATGCGTTTTTTTAAGTAAGCTCTAGTTTTCGAGTTATTCGAAAAACAAAATATCACCATTAAGGATAAAACGGAAGCAATTTTATTTTTTATTTTTTACAATTTATTAAAATTAAATCGATATAAACTGATAGAATAACCATTGTATCGACAAATATACATCAACTTAAAACAATTTGAAAAATATTTATTCGATTTAGTTGATTTAAGGGGGACATGACATTGGCCGTTTTTTTAAATTGAATTTTTTTTATAATTTTGTATTTTAGTAAATATTCTTCAGAAAAAATTTCATGGAAAAATTCTTACGGGTTCAAAGGTACATCCGGATTAGTGAGAGCGCATTTTTAATTTTCAACTTTTTTTTCTTTGTTCACTCCATGATTTTTGGGTACAAAAGCAAACTTCTAAATAGGATGTTTGGGTTGAAATAAAAACTTATTTCATTTAGTCTGATAGGTGGGTATTACAAAGAGTACTTTGGTTAAGTACACGGATGTAGTTTTTCGTTACAATTCACAGAGGAATTAAATAAATGGTCAAGAATTTAAAATTTTTTTCTTCGTGGTTCTAAAATTTTGATTTTCAAAATTCTCGAAAACAAGAGCTAACCCAAAAAAACGCTTAGCGCCATTAGAATCAGCATACTCGAATTAGGTTATCCCCCCGGGTTCCCCGTTTGATGAGAAAAAAAAGTGTCCGATTCGAGCACAGTGTAATTATTACCAACATCTCAGTGGAAGTGAGCTAGCCTAGCATTCGGAGGACGTGGGTTTGTGTTCTGATTGTGTAAACAGGCGTGGATTAAGGTGAGGGCTAGGGGGCTGCATCCCCGAGCAGGCAGGGGCCCCGAAGGCGCTTGTATATGAAGTGTTATGACACTGGCTTGTTTTCAGATCTTAAGACAAGCAGGGGATAAAAGAGACAGCAATGACTTGAGTGAATGGGATGTCTGTAGAATATTGTGTGGAAAATTCAACAGCTGTTGCGATAAAAATATCATTTCTTTTGTGTCAAAAATTTACAACTCGTCCGAATTATTTAAAAATAATTACGAGCTCGTGCAGCCCAATTGTTTTTTATTTCAATTAAAAACATATAGGCAACCAATTGAAATGCAAAAACAGCATTAAAAAGTACAACGACAAAAATGCTGTATGTCTGCTATACAAAATATTTATCTTGTTCATCCTTCACAATGTAGCTGTAGTCACAATGACTTTTTCGTGGTAGAAGCCGAAAAAGTAAAAAATTTTTGTATGTTTTAGCGCTTGATTCTCTTGATTGCACAAATAGCGTAGGCAGTCATATCAACGGAAAATTATAGTGAGCATTTATCGTACTGCTCTTAACTTACAATTTAAGCGCTGAAAAATATTAAAACTAGCCAGTGTCATATAGGCATTATTGTAAAAACATGACATGCAATATAAAACATTTTTCGAAGTAATCAACCTTAAAGTTTTAAAACAATGTATATTTGTAAGAAATTGTGGTTATGCTTAAAATTTATTTTAGGTATAGGGCCTGAATTGATCTGTTAATGGTGGCAATATTTTAAGCGGATGTTGATAATGCGTCAAGAGACGTAATGAACATAAAGTATGAACTTTTGAAGCAATGTGGCTTATCATGTTTTCATATAGATCTTGGGAAATTTTATGTGAAGATAAAAACAAAACATCTGAAACGCGGCATGAAGCTTCTGCACTATTGAATAAATTAATAAAACTTCAAAACTCTTTCATGAAAGTTTTCTGGAACTAAATTTTGAATCGCTCCAAAAGAAGCAGCCAATATTTGCAAAAAGTAGATATTGATTTAATAGCTGCTAACGATATGTTTTCTTCTCGTTTCTAATTCGTAACACATTTGCGAAGTAAATTTTCAGGGTTTGAGTATAGTGCTAAGAACCTGAGTCGATTTGTTGGCCAAGACTATAAGAGAAGAATAACTAAAAAAAATAGCTGAAGCTGAAAGGTCATTTTTAGTTTTAAAAAGAATAAAAAATGTACACCGATCTTCTTTGTTACATGAACGTTTGTCGCCAATAACGCAACCTTGTATTGAAATGATTTGTTGTAAACGATTCATTTTGATTAGTCGACGGAAAGTTTTGCCGCAGTTAAATCGAAAAAAAAATTTTTAATAAAAATTTAAGAGTTTTTTTTTTCTTTAAGGCATAAATAAATACGTAACAATAAATATTTTGATTATTAAACGATCCAAGCTAAATGCTCTGTCTTTAAGTAGGCCCCGTGCCAATTTTAGCCCCAGGCCCCGCTATGTATTAATCCGGCGCTGGGTGTAAGTATATAAATCTTAATTTGATTGGTATTTAATTTAATAATTTAATTATCGGTATTGCCAATGCTTTTATATATATATATATATATATATGTATACAGCTGCTTATAAATAATCTCCGATATAAGTTTGTACTTGCATCTCAAAAAGAGTTTGTCTTATGTATAATATTTATTATAATTTTCTATTTAAAAAAAAAACAATTATTTAAAACAAAAAAAAAAAATTATGAAAAGGTACGTAGCAAAATTATATCATCTTAGAATTTAAGTACTAGTTCCCAAGTAACAATTTTCCTCCTATAAAGCACCATAGAACATTTTCAACAACATATTAAAACACAACATTTACGGATATAATGATTGTATAATATTCGTATAAGACAAAAAAGGCGCACTTTTTTTGCTTGTATTAAACTCTACATTAGTAAAATTTAATCCTGCTGAACATATTCTTATCATCATTTTATATGAGTTTTTCATGTTTTCCTATCGCAGTGCTTGTTTTTAAAGAGAGCAAGAGAGAATATAAACATTTATGTCAAAATAAATTTTCGAAAAAAAAAAAAAAAATTTATTCGAAAAAAAATTTTGAACTGTTTCAGTTTTTTTTTGTTTTGGTTCCGAGAAAAACTTGAGAATTGAACATTTGCTTTTGACTGCTGTTATTATTTATTTGGTCTTGTGATTCTTTATTGCTTTACATATCAAATTTATTCACGTGTAGCGGTGGGATTCGAACCAAGTACCTTTGTGTTGCAAGTCCGACGCATCAACTTCTCACCCATTTTTACAAACCCAATTTATTAAAAAAATGTTCAATAAATAAAGACTGCGCTGTCGACTGGTAGCATAAATAATATATAATATATAATATATAATATATAATATATAATATATAATATATAATATATAATATATAATATATAATATATAATATATAATATATAATATATAATATATAATATATAATATATAATATATAATATATAATATATAATATATAATATATAATATATAATATATAATATATAATATATAATATATAATATATAATATATAATATATAATATATAATATATAATATATAATATATAATATATAATATATAATATATAATATATAATATATAATATATAATATATAATATATAATATATAATATATAATATATAATATATAATATATAATATATAATATATAATATATAATATATAATATATAATATATAATATATAATATATAATATATAATATATAATATATAATATATAATATATAATATATAATATATAATATATAATATATAATATATAATATATAATATATAATATATAATATATAATATATAATATATAATATATAATATATAATATATAATATATAATATATAATATATAATATATAATATATAATATATAATATATAATATATAATATATAATATATAATATATAATATATAATATATAATATATAATATATAATATATAATATATAATATATAATATATAATATATAATATATAATATATAATATATAATATATAATATATAATATATAATATATAATATATAATATATAATATATAATATATAATATATAATATATAATATATAATATATAATATATAATATATAATATATAATATATAATATATAATATATAATATATAATATATAATATATAATATATAATATATAATATATAATATATAATATATAATATATAATATATAATATATAATATATAATATATAATATATAATATATAATATATAATATATAATATATAATATATAATATATAATATATAATATATAATATATAATATATAATATATAATATATAATATATAATATATAATATATAATATATAATATATAATATATAATATATAATATATAATATATAATATATAATATATAATATATAATATATAATATATAATATATAATATATAATATATAATATATAATATATAATATATAATATATAATATATAATATATAATATATAATATATAATATATAATATATAATATATAATATATAATATATAATATATAATATATAATATATAATATATAATATATAATATATAATATATAATATATAATATATAATATATAATATATAATATATAATATATAATATATAATATATAATATATAATATATAATATATAATATATAATATATAATATATAATATATAATATATAATATATAATATATAATATATAATATATAATATATAATATATAATATATAATATATAATATATAATATATAATATATAATATATAATATATAATATATAATATATAATATATAATATATAATATATAATATATAATATATAATATATAATATATAATATATAATATATAATATATAATATATAATATATAATATATAATATATAATATATAATATATAATATATAATATATAATATATAATATATAATATATAATATATAATATATAATATATAATATATAATATATAATATATAATATATAATATATAATATATAATATATAATATATAATATATAATATATAATATATAATATATAATATATAATATATAATATATAATATATAATATATAATATATAATATATAATATATAATATATAATATATAATATATAATATATAATATATAATATATAATATATAATATATAATATATAATATATAATATATAATATATAATATATAATATATAATATATAATATATAATATATAATATATAATATATAATATATAATATATAATATATAATATATAATATATAATATATAATATATAATATATAATATATAATATATAATATATAATATATAATATATAATATATAATATATAATATATAATATATAATATATAATATATAATATATAATATATAATATATAATATATAATATATAATATATAATATATAATATATAATATATAATATATAATATATAATATATAATATATAATATATAATATATAATATATAATATATAATATATAATATATAATATATAATATATAATATATAATATATAATATATAATATATAATATATAATATATAATATATAATATATAATATATAATATATAATATATAATATATAATATATAATATATAATATATAATATATAATATATAATATATAATATATAATATATAATATATAATATATAATATATAATATATAATATATAATATATAATATATAATATATAATATATAATATATAATATATAATATATAATATATAATATATAATATATAATATATAATATATAATATATAATATATAATATATAATATATAATATATAATATATAATATATAATATATAATATATAATATATAATATATAATATATAATATATAATATATAATATATAATATATAATATATAATATATAATATATAATATATAATATATAATATATAATATATAATATATAATATATAATATATAATATATAATATATAATATATAATATATAATATATAATATATAATATATAATATATAATATATAATATATAATATATAATATATAATATATAATATATAATATATAATATATAATATATAATATATAATATATAATATATAATATATAATATATAATATATAATATATAATATATAATATATAATATATAATATATAATATATAATATATAATATATAATATATAATATATAATATATAATATATAATATATAATATATAATATATAATATATAATATATAATATATAATATATAATATATAATATATAATATATAATATATAATATATAATATATAATATATAATATATAATATATAATATATAATATATAATATATAATATATAATATATAATATATAATATATAATATATAATATATAATATATAATATATAATATATAATATATAATATATAATATATAATATATAATATATAATATATAATATATAATATATAATATATAATATATAATATATAATATATAATATATAATATATAATATATAATATATAATATATAATATATAATATATAATATATAATATATAATATATAATATATAATATATAATATATAATATATAATATATAATATATAATATATAATATATAATATATAATATATAATATATAATATATAATATATAATATATAATATATATATATAATATATAATATATAATATATATATAATATATAATATATAATATATAATATATAATATATAATATATAATATATAATAATATAATATATAATATATAATATATAATATATAATATATAATATAATAATATATAATAATAATATATATAATATATAATAAATATATATAATATATAATATATATATAATATATAATATATAATATATAATATATAATATATAATATATAATATATAATATATAATATATAATATAATATATAATATATAATATATAATATATAATATATAATATATATATAATATATAATATATAATATATAATATATAATATATAATATATAATATATAATATATAATATATATATATATAATTATATATATAATATATAATATATATAATATATAATATATAATATATAATATATATATAATATATAATATATAATATATAATATATAATATATAATATATAATATATAATAATAATATAATATATAAATATAATATATAATATATAATATATAATATATAATATATAATATATAATATATAATATATAATATATAATATATAAATATATATATATAATATATAATATATTAATATTAATATATAATATATAATATATAATATATAATATATAATATATATATATATAATATATAATATATATATATATATAATATATAATATATAATATATAATATAATATAATATATAATATATAATATATAATATATAATATATAATATATAATATATAATATATAATATATAATATATATATAATATATAATATATAATATATAATATATAATATATAATATATAATATATAATATATAATATATAATATATAATATATAATATATAAATATATAATATATAATATATAATATATAATATATAATATATAATATATAATATATAATATATAATATATAATATATAATATATAATATATAATATATAACTATATAATATATAATATATAATATATAATATAATAATATATAATATATAATATATAATATATAATATATATATATATAATATATAATATATAATATATAATATATAATATATAATATATAATATATAATATATAATATATAATATATAATATATAATATATAATATATAATATATAATATATAATATATAATATATAATATATAATATATAATATATAATATATAATATATAATATATAATATATAATATATAATATATAATATATAATATATAATATATAATATATAATATAATATATAATATAATATATAATATATAATATATAATATATAATATATAATATATAATATATAATATATAATATATAATATATAATATATAAATATATAATATATATAATATATAATATATAATATATAATATATAATATATAATATATAATATATAATATATAATAAATAATATATAATATATAATATATAATATATAATATATAATATATAATATATAATATATAATATATAATATATAATATATAATATATAATATATATATATAATATATATAAATATATAATATATAATATATAATATATAATATATAATATATAATATTATAATATATAATATATAATATATAAATATAATATATAATATATAATATATAATATAATATATAATATTATAATATATAATATATAATATATAATATATAATATATAATAATAATATATAATATATAATATATAATATATAATATATAATATATAATATATAATATATAATATATAATATATAATATATAATATATAATAATAATATATATATATAATATATAATATATAATATATAATATATAATATATAATATATAATATATAATATATAATATATAATATATAATATATAATATATAATATATAATATATAATATATAATATATAATATATAATATATAATATATAATATATAATATATAATATATAATATATAATATATAATATATAATATATAATATATAATATATAATATATAATATATAATATATAATATATAATATATAATATATAATATATAATATATAATATATAATATATAATATATAATATATAATATATAATATATAATATATAATATATAATATATAATATATAATATATAATATATAATATATAATATATAATATATAATATATAATATATAATATATAATATATAATATATAATATATAATATATAATATATAATATATAATATATAATATATAATATATAATATATAATATATAATATATAATATATAATATATAATATATAATATATAATATATAATATATAATATATAATATATAATATATAATATATAATATATAATATATAATATATAATATATAATATATAATATATAATATATAATATATAATATATAATATATAATATATAATATATAATATATAATATATAATATATAATATATAATATATAATATATAATATATAATATATAATATATAATATATAATATATAATATATAATATATAATATATAATATATAATATATAATATATAATATATAATATATAATATATAATATATAATATATAATATATAATATATAATATATAATATATAATATATAATATATAATATATAATATATAATATATAATATATAATATATAATATATAATATATAATATATAATATATAATATATAATATATAATATATAATATATAATATATAATATATAATATATAATATATAATATATAATATATAATATATAATATATAATATATAATATATAATATATAATATATAATATATAATATATAATATATAATATATAATATATAATATATAATATATAATATATAATATATAATATATAATATATAATATATAATATATAATATATAATATATAATATATATATATAATATATAATATATAATATATAATATATAATATATAATATATAATATATAATATATAATATATAATATATAATATATAATATATAATATATAATATATAATATATAATATATAATATATAATATATAATATATAATATATAATATATAATATATAATATATAATATATAATATATAATATATAATATATAATATATAATATATAATATATAATATATAATATATAATATATAATATATAATATATAATATATAATATATAATATATAATATATAATATATAATATATAATATATAATATATAATATATAATATATAATATATAATATATAATATATAATATATAATATATAATATATAATATATAATATATAATATATAATATATAATATATAATATATAATATATAATATATAATATATAATATATAATATATAATATATAATATATAATATATAATATATAATATATAATATATAATATATAATATATAATATATAATATATAATATATAATATATAATATATAATATATAATATATAATATATAATATATAATATATAATATATAATATATAATATATAATATATAATATATAATATATAATATATAATATATAATATATAATATATAATATATAATATATAATATATAATATATAATATATAATATATAATATATAATATATAATATATAATATATAATATATAATATATAATATATAATATATAATATATAATATATAATATATAATATATAATATATAATATATAATATATAATATATAATATATAATATATAATATATAATATATAATATATAATCTATTATATATATATAAAAAAATGTTGTCGAATCTGTTTGTGACGAGTGTTTGAGAGTTCGGCTGGGTAAAAAAAAAATCTGCCAATACCATTTTGTAGGGTACGTTCTCAAGATGGTTTTAAAAAAAAAAATTGTTTGAAAATGTTTTGATTTGGTCGAGTTATATGTGTTTGAGTGAATGGTTTTGGCCCTATTGGAAATTTTTTTTTTTTTGCAAATTTGATTTTAATTGATATGAAAAGTAAATGTATGAATTTTATGCAGTTCAAATTGTGTACATACGCGCTATTTTTGTTGGAAATAGCAATCAAAATAGCACGCAACCAATAACAAAGGGAAAAAATGGTCATACGACAAATGAACGAAATTTAATTGAATTTTCAAATAAAAAAAAATATTTAAATTGGTTTTCAATAAATATTCGTTTGGTTTTGTTTGTTTCATTTTGCTTTGAAGTTGTTGAATTGTGTATCAGTTTTGAGAGTGTAAACATACATCGATATCAAGTCAGCTGTTTATATTTTGTGAGAGTTACAGTAAATGGAACGTGGAAAGTGATTTGACAATAGTCTGATTGGAACATATTGGAATTACTGTTCATTTGGTATCAACCTGTTGTTTGTTTACAAAAGTGGATATATTATTCGAGTGGAATCTCAACTGGTGGATGGAGTTTGTTACATTTTGAGAATTTTATTGGATTTTTGGATGTTTAATCACAACAATTGCTGCTTGATTTTTGCTATTAATAGGTGTGAACATTTTAAGCATTCAAATTGGATTTTTGGCCGTTTAGGCACAACAAGAGTTGGTGCGGTACGTGTGTGTGAATGTATGTAGGAAATTTATCAACGTTTTGATTTCGAGTGAATTTAAAATTTCAATTGATTTAAGAGTGTGTTGTATTTTATTTTAGCATATTGTTTCATCGATTATAAATTGAAATTTATTACATTTTTGGCATTTACCATTCTGAGCATTTTATTGGATTTTTTTGTGTGTGAATCACAACGTTTGCTGTGTTCAGAGCTGTACGAGATATATTTTAAAATTGGTAATTCTTTGATTGAATCATGTCCTATAACAAACGATTAGTTGTAGAAAAAATTAATGAAAAGTTAATTTTTTAGTTTGGATTTGTTTAGATATATTACAATTTAATCTGTGAACTATTGAAATGACCCGTCGTCCGTAGCCAACTTGGGTGTCGTACAGCTACTGCTAGGTCATCTGTGGCGAGTAAAGCTGCGCAAAGCGATGCACAGCGTGCTAATGTAAATGCAGCTGTAAGAGCTGGAATGAGACGTTTGAGAGCATCGAGAAACCCAAGAATTTTTTTGGAACGTGCAGCATTTGCTTATGATGCTTATTTAAATTATGCGTCTCTTGATGTCGTTTCAATTGGAACAATGTCTGTTGTGTGTGTTTATTGCAAGGCTTTCAAATTTAAACATGAAACTCCTGGATTATGTTGTGCAAGTGGCCAAGTGAAATTACCTCAATTGAATCCACCACCAGAGCCTTTGCGTTCAATGATTATTGGCACTTCTCCGAGTTCAAAGCATTTTTTAACAAACATACAAACGTACAATTCGTGTTTTCAAATGACGTCGTTTGGTGCCACTAAAATTATTAGAGATAATTTCATGCCGACATTTAAGGTAATTACGGTGAATGACATATATCATGTTTGTTTTGATAATAACAATATGTACGGTTGCAAAAATTTTGGTATTTAACAGATTCAAGGCCAATTTTACCATCGACTTGGTTCTTTGTTACCACTCCCAGATCAAAGCTATCAATTTTTACAAATATACTTTGTGGGTAACTCGACTGTTGAAACCAATCGTCGTTGTGACATTTCATCAATTTTGAGGAATGATGTTGTTGAACAGTTGCAGAATATGTTGCATGATGAAAATGAGTTAGTTCGATTATTTCAAACAGCATTAGATCAAATGCCATCTGACGAGTATGCAATTGTTATTCGTGCTGATAAAACGCCACCTGGTGAACATGCTAGAAGGTTTAATGCACCAACGATGGATGAAGTGGCTATTGTAATTATTGGAGATGAATTTAATTCGAGAGATATTGTATTACGTCGTCGCAATATGCAGCTTCAACGAGTATCAGAAACTCATCGGTGTTATGACGGTTTGCAGTATTCGTTGTTATTTAGCCGCGGAGAAGATGGTTATCATTTCAATATTAAGATGATAAATCCCTCTTCCGGTTAGTGTGTTCGATTTTTTTTTAATTATTTGTGAAAACTTCTAACTGAATTTAATTTGATTTTAGGTGTTGAAACGAGAAAAAAAGTAAGCGCAATGAATTTTTATTCATATCGTCTCATGGTTCGGCAGGGTGAAGTGAATTATTTGTTATATTGCCGTCGACTTCTTCACCAATTTGTCGTTGACATGTATGCAAAAATCGAGACTGAGAGATTGAATTTCATTAGATTTAATCAGAGGAAATTGCGCTCAGAGGAGTACATTCACTTGCGGGATGCTATAAACAATGATGGAAACGTTGATAATCTTGGCAAAATGATCATATTACCATCGTCATATCAAGGTAGCCCGAGACACATGCACGAATATGCGCAAGACGCAATGAGTTACGTTCGTCATTATGGTCGTCCCGATCTTTTCATCACGTTTACCTGTAACCCTCAATGGGATGAGTTGAAAGACCTTCTTTTTGATGAGCAAAAAACAATGGATCGGCATGATATTACTGCCCGTGTATTCAATCAAAAGTTGAAGGCATTGATGAATTTAATTGTGAAAAGTCGGGTGTTTGGTGAGGTGAAATGTTGGATGTATTCCATTGAATGGCAAAAGCGTGGTTTGCCTCACGCGCATGTTTTGACTTGGCTGGTGAATAAGATCACTCCGGACGAGGTGGATCATGTTATTTCAGCCGAAATACCAGATTGTGCGAGTGATCCGGAATTATATGCAGTTGTTACTCAAAACATGATTCATGGACCATGTGGAGAATACAACGTTAATTCACCATGTATGGCTGAAGGCAAATGTACGAAGCGATATCCAAGAGCTTTGGTATCGGATACAGTAACTGGTGAAGATGGTTATCCTTTGTATCGTCGTAGATCCACTGAGGATCATGGTAGATCTTTGATTATCAAAGTACGGAATCAAGACGTTGAAGTTGATAACAGATGGATTGTGCCATATTCACCACTGTTGTCGAAAGTTTTCAAAGCACATATCAACGTCGAGTATTGCAATTCTGTTAAGTCAATTAAGTACATTTGCAAATATGTCAACAAAGGAAGCGATATGGCAGTTTTCGGAGTGTCAGATCCAAACAGAAACGACGAAGTAACTCAGTTTCAAATGGGGCGTTATATTAGTAGCAATGAAGCCATTTGGCGTATATTTGCATTTCATATTCATGAGAGGTATCCAACAGTCGTCCACCTTGCGGTACACTTAGAAAATGGCCAACGTGTTTATTTTACAGCTGCAAATGCTGCTGAAAGAGCTGCATCACCTACAGATACAACATTGACAGCTTTTTTCAAGTTGTGTGCAGTTGATGATTTTGCCAAAACGTTGTTGTATGCTGAGGTTCCAACATATTTTACTTGGAATGCAACGAAGAAAGAATTTCAACGACGAAAACAAGGAAATCGTGTGGCAGGTCATATGAATTTGTATTCGAGTGATGCTTTGGGACGAATATACACTGTTCATCCGAATAATGCTGAGTGCTTTTATTTGCGTTTGTTGTTAGTTAATGTTCGTGGGCCAACATCGTTTGGTGATTTGAGAACTGTCGATAGTGAATTATGTGTGACGTACAGAGAAGCATGTCAGAAATTGAATTTGTTGCAAAATTATGCACATTGGGATCACACTTTAGCTGATGCATCTGTTGTTGCTCATCCGCATCAAATTCGGAATTTATTTGCAATAATTTTGTCTACGTGTTTTCCATCAAATCCGTTGGAGTTATGGACAAAGTATCAAGATTTTTTGTCGGAAGATATTTTGAATCGAATGCGCCGAATTAATCATAATCCAGTGATGGATTTTACTCCAGAAATTTACAATGAAGCATTAGTTATGATTGAGGATTTATGTTTGGCAATTGGAAATAAGGCTTTAGTTCAATTGGGAATGCCATCACCTAATCGTCCAATGCATGCTTTATTCGAGCAGGAGTTACAACGTGAGTTGCAGTACGATTGTGTTTTGTTGAATGCATACGTTGTAGATAATCGTCCGAAATTAAATTTGGAACAAAAAGTGGCGTTTGATTCGATTATGCAAGTTGTCAATAGCGGAGTCGGTGGATTTTATTTTTTGGATGCACCTGGTGGTACCGGAAAAACATTTTTGATTTCTTTGATTTTGGCAACCATACGTTCTGAGAATAAAATTGCATTGGCATTGGCTTCTTCTGGCATAGCTGCAACTTTGTTGGACGGTGGACGGACAGCACATTCTGCTTTGAAATTGCCTTTGAATATTCAAGTTATTGAACATCCGACGTGTAATATATCGAAAACATCTGGAACAGCTAAACTTTTGCAGGCATGTGATATTGTTGTGTGGGATGAGTGCACTATGGCGCATAAGAAATCAGTTGAAGCATTTGACAGAACAATGAGAGATATTCGTGGATGTACTGATTTATTTGGTGGTGCATTGGTGTTGCTAGCTGGTGATTTCAGGCAAACACTACCTGTCATTCCCAAATCAACTGCAGCTGACGAAATTAATGCATTAAAATCATCCTGTTTATGGCGTTATATCAAAAGATTGAAATTAACAACTAATGTCCGTGTGGAATTGCAAAACGATCCATCTGCTGCTAAGTTTTCAGCGCAATTGCTAAAAATTGGTAATGGTTCAATGCCTGTTGATGAATCAGGATTGATTACTTTGCCAACTGATTTTTGTCATTTTATGCAATCAGCTGAAGAATTGATTGAAAGTGTTTTTCCGGACATTGCACAACACTATAAGAATCATACTTGGTTGAGTGAAAGAGCCATTTTAGCAGCGAAAAATAAGGATGTTCATTCTTTGAATTTTGAGATACAATCTAAAATTCCTGGTGATTTGATTTCATACAAATCTGTTGATACCATTACGAATGATGAAGATGTGGTTAATTATCCAACTGAATTTCTGAATTCATTAGATCTACCAGGATTACCTCCGCATAATCTTCAGTTAAAAGTTGGTGTCACTGTAATTATGCTTCGAAATATTAATCAACCGAAATTATGCAACGGAACGAGATTAGCTATCAAAAAATTGATGAACAATTTGGTTGAAGCTACAATTCTGACTGGAAAATTTAAAGGTGAAGACGTATTAATTCCGCGCATTCCAATGATACCGTCTGATATGCCGTTTGAATTTAAACGACTGCAATTTCCAATTCGTCTCGCGTTTGCAATCACCATAAACAAGGCTCAAGGCCAATCGTTAGGAGTTTGCGGTGTGAATTTGGAGTATCCCGTGTTTTCACACGGACAATTGTATGTTGCCTGTTCACGTGTTGGCAAACCGTCAGTCTTAAATATTTATACGGAAAATAAGAAGACGAAAAATGTTGTATATCAAAGAGCATTGCAATAAAAAAAATTCAATTATATTTAATTTTTCTTATTTTATTTATGTTGTTTGCGCTACGAAGTGTGCAGAGGGGTACGCTAGTATATAATATATAATAAATAATATAAATATATAATATATAATATATAATATATAATATATAATATATAATATATAATATATAATATATAATATATAATATATAATATATAATATATAATATATAATATATAATATATAATATATAATATATAATATATAATATATAATATATAATATATAATATATAATATATAATATATAATATATAATATATAATATATAATATATAATATATAATATATAATATATAATATATAATATATAATATATAATATATAATATATAATATATAATATATAATATATAATATATAATATATAATATATAATATATAATATATAATATATAATATATAATATATAATATATAATATATAATATATAATATATAATATATAATATATAATATATAATATATAATATATAATATATAATATATAATATATAATATATAATATATAATATATAATATATAATATATAATATATAATATATAATATATAATATATAATATATAATATATAATATATAATATATAATATATAATATATAATATATAATATATAATATATAATATATAATATATAATATATAATATATAATATATAATATATAATATATAATATATAATATATAATATATAATATATAATATATAATATATAATATATAATATATAATATATAATATATAATATATAATATATAATATATAATATATAATATATAATATATAATATATAATATATAATATATAATATATAATATATAATATATAATATATAATATATAATATATAATATATAATATATAATATATAATATATAATATATAATATATAATATATAATATATAATATATAATATATAATATATAATATATAATATATAATATATAATATATAATATATAATATATAATATATAATATATAATATATAATATATAATATATAATATATAATATATAATATATAATATATAATATATAATATATAATATATAATATATAATATATAATATATAATATATAATATATAATATATAATATATAATATATAATATATAAATATATAATATATAATATATAATATATAATATATAATATATAATATATAATATATAATATATAATATATAATATATAATATATAATATATAATATATAATATATAATATATATAATATAATATATAATATATAATATATAATATATAATATATAATATATAATATATAATATATAATATATAATATATAATATATAATATATAATATATAATATATAATATATAATATATAATATATAATATATAATATATAATATATATATATAATATATAATATATAATTATAATATATAATATATAATATATAATATATAATATATAATATAATATATAATATATAATATATAATATATAATATATAATATATAATATATAATATATAATATATAATATATAATATATAATATATAATATATAATATATAATATATAATATATAATATATAATATATAATATATAATATATAATATATAATATATAATATATAATATATAATATATAATATATAATATATAATATATAATATATAATATATAATATATAATATATAATATATAATATATAATATATAATATATAATATATAATATATAATATATAATATATAATATATAATATATAATATATAAATATAA
>OY282640.1:102315271-102317771 GCA_958299015.1 Tetanocera ferruginea | reverse complement strand
AGTGGACCTACCCGCTTTGCAAATAATGCTTCTCCGAGTTTATTAGATTTATTTATAGTATCAGATGTTTCTTCTGTCTTGTTGTATGATCAACTTTCTTTTATATCGGATCATGATCTTATTTTTTGCACTTTCAATATAAACCTTACACCAGTCGTAACGGAAAAGACCATATCTTTTCGGGATTATAAGTCTATTGATCCTGTCTCTCTGTTCCATGACCTGTCTTTAATTAATTGGTCCAACTCATGGTTACTCTCCTCGGTTAATGAGAAGCTAAGCTTTTTTAATAATCAAATCTGTGATTTATTTAATGCTCATGTTCCATTAATATCTCGCCGAATCTCTAACATAAGTGTTCCTTGGTTTACAAATAGTGTTAAACTAGCCCTAAAATATCGCAACAAGACTTACAATCGATGGAAAAGAAACCCATCAACTGCAAATTGGGTGTTGTACAAAAGAGCTAGAAATGAAGCGAACAACTCGGTTAAGTCATCAAAACGCATGTTTTTCACGTCCAAGCTTAGTTCAACGCAACCGTCGAAGAAACTTTGGAACAACCTTAGGCAGGCTGGGGTATGCAATGTTAAGCCTGATGATTGCCGGATTGACCCAAATATTTTAAATGATTATTTTGTTGCATGCACATCCTCTTCCGATGATAGTTTTACTGATAGTTCATGGGATGTTGCTGTTGAGAGTCTGCTTAACTTTGAGTTTGCTGCTGTTGGTGAGTATGATGTTGCTCGCTGTGTCAATAAGATAAAGTCAAATGCCGTTGGTGAAGATGGGATATCCATCAAATTTATCAAACTCATTTTACCATTCATCTTAAGCCCTTTGACACACGTCATAAACCACTGCTTCACTAGTTCTTGCTTTCCAGATGTTTGGAAAGCAGCGACAATCATTCCTGTAGCTAAAACATCTAGTGCACGCTATCCATCTGATTATAGACCAATAAGTCTTCTTTCTTCACTATCTAAAATATTTGAGTCTCTTATGGCTATCCAAATCTCTGCGCACATTAAAAATTTTAACCTTATGTCCCCACTGCAATCCGGGTTTCGGGCGGGCCACAGTTGCTCTACGGCTATCGTGAAAATCCTTGATGACATAAGAATTTCATATGATCTGGGGCATTTAAGCTTACTGTGTTTGCTAGATTTTTCCAAAGCGTTCGATTCTGTTGATCATGCATTACTATGCAATAAACTTAAGGCTAACTTCGGTTTTTCTAGCACCGCAGTCCGTCTGTTAAAAAGTTATTTGACTGGAAGATCTCAAAGAGTTAGGGTGGGAAGAAGTCTGTCTGAGTATAGGTACTTATCTTCTGGGGTGCCTCAGGGCTCTGTACTTGGTCCTCTTCTATTCACAATGTTCATAAATGATATCTTCAGCACTTGCCGTTACATGTCTATTCATGCATATGCTGATGATCTTCAGCTATACCTATCCAGTCCTATTAGCCTGCTTGAAGATCTATGCGATAAAGTTAACGAAGACTTGAATAAAATAACCGATTGGTCTAAAGCCAACAAGCTGCTCCTCAACCCGCTTAAATCATATGTCTTGCCGATATTTAAATCTCGTTGTGATGTTCTTGATATACCAGCTATCTTTCTAAGCAATGTAGAGCTGAAATTCGTTGAGCGTGTTAAAAATCTTGGTTACTACATTAATTCTAAACTCTCTTGTGAAGACCATATAAACTCGGTAGTCTACAAAATGTACTTTGCGTTGCGGAACCTTAGGTGGTCTGCGTCGTTTGTGCCTATGGATACTAGAAGAAAATTGGTGATACAACTTATAGTGCCAATAATATTGTACTCAGATATTGTGTACAGTACACTCGATTCTAGGTCCAAACTTAAGTTGCAACTTGCGTTCAATAATGCTGTCAGATACGTGCATGGGCTGAGAAAGTTTGACCGCATTAGTCATTTAAATAATCTATTACTTGGTTGTAATTTATTTACATACTTAGATATTAGAAACTGCATATTCTTGCACAATCTGATTCAAACACAAACCCCAAATTACTTATTTGAGAAACTCCATTTCTGTAGATCGTCTAGAAATTTGAACTTTGTCATACCAATACATAATCTTTTAAATTCGAGCAGACTTTTTTTTGTCAACGCTATTAGAATATGGAATTCGCTACCTTCAAGAATAAAATCAATTTCAAACAAGCACAACTTCAAGCATGAACTATTCGAATTCTACTCCTAATCTCTAGCTACTTTATTTCTTATACTCTTCTTTCTTCTTATGTGTTTATTCTTAATGTTTAATCTTCATCTTAAATTAGATATTAAACTACTCTTTATAATTTTAAATTGATTACATTTATATATACTTGTTTTGTTTTTTCACAATTTGTTTTTTTTTTTTATTACTTTTTTCATATTAAAATTTAATGATTTTATAATAAAAAAAAAAAAAATTTTAATTTTATTTTATGTTTTATATTTTTACTTTTTTGTCTATTTAG